>JAOCPT020776053.1:0-5000 GCA_026546935.2 Palythoa grandiflora
TGAGTCCTGCTCACATGTGCACTGCAGTGCGATGTATGTTTTAACTTGGGTTGCTCGAAATTAGTTTTAAAATTTACTCTATATCAGATTATACATACACTGTAGTCTTTGCAATATGAACTAAACTTACCATAAAACTGAAGAAATGTCTTGAATTCAACTCGACGATATCTTAGTGGCTGCGCGGTAATCGATCAAACACCAACAGTTGCTCTCTTTGAATTTTCGGCCAGCAGAAACAACCTGATAATCACTGACAACGTTCATTCTGTTTTCGTTTTATAATGAAACAATGAAAGCTTTTCCAAACGCAACCAAAGAAGAATGAATATACGCACAAATACCACCGTGGACTTTTTGAAAAGTATAACGATTTCGTTTTAACTAACCGCCACAAGTTCTTTGTCATCAAGTGATCACGTGGTAGAATGAAATCCGCTGGATTCACGCATTGCAGTCCCAAAAGTATTTTTAAAAGGTATCCTTTTGACATAGTGATCTTTTAACGATACTATCGGCAATCTGTTAAAGTATGTGATGGATCGGAAAACGGGTTTAGGATAATTGATATACCTAAACCTAGATAAACAGTTCACAAGCTTTAACTAAAGCAAATCTTCTAGTCAATTTAAATTTTCATGACACTCATTTACCGAGAGCATGTGGCTCAAAGTAGTTTTTAAATAGTCCCTTTTCTTTGAAATAAAATTATGTTTTGAAATAAAAAAAATATTCTATTTTGAAGCCTTTTGCGATATGCATTTAAACTTCAAATAGATTAAAACCAGACTATTTAAATGCTGTTTTGAAAAACACCAGTGCTTATAATGTTCAAAACACATTTCAAATAGTTCTTTCAGTTCAAATAGGTTTTAAATTGACTATTTTATCACTATTTTGAACTTTCTGGGAGACCATGAACTAAAACTGTGTTAAAGAGGCTATTTGTAAGCTATTTTAAAAAATGTCAGGTTGTAAAAGTATATTAAAAATAGCTATTTCAAAGCTGTTTAAACAATAAATAGAATAAAAATAGGTTTATAATTCCAGTGAAATATATTTTAAATAGATGACTCTATTTGAAAAGTTTTGCAAAATAGCACAAAAATAGGCTGTGATCACTTCAAAATAGTATTTAAATAGGGTAAATAGTATTAAAATTGATTAAAAATAGTACAAAAATACAGTTGTTTTTGTAAGGGATCAGAATGGCGAAACGCAACATTATATTGCCAGCCGGGTATCTCCCAAGTACAAAAGGCTGGGACCGCCAAGTGAAGGAGTTTGGTCCGCATTTACGGCAATTCTGGGTCACAGAAACCAAAGTACCAGTTTTCTTCAATGACACTTCTGGTCCTTCCTCTTTACAGCGAAAGCAGAACATGGTGAAAATTGCCAGTAGTTTTGTGTAGAAAACGATAAATTTAGGTTCTTCGTTGCAAGGGGTATCTTTTTCAACACTGTGGAAGAAAAGAAAGTGAACAATATTTAAGTACGTGTCAATAGTGACATACCTTTTTGGTTTGAAAGCGTTGGTTAGCATAACAGTCAAAAATCTGTTCAATTATTACTCTCACATAAAATTGCATGAAGAAATAAACATTCAATAGTAGATTGTTTATTTTTTGTCATAAGAGTGCCCTCTTTTTTTATACCAACGCCAAACTAATTAATTATATAACTGAAAATTGCTACTGCAGTCGATTAGAAACTAATTTATAACATTGTAAGCTTCAACTTCTACATATACAGATAAGGAAAACCTGTTAAAGAAATGTATATGAACTTACAAATTGGTGTTTGTTGTTTTACTTTCTTCATCGTCATCACTAGCATCAACAGCCTTTTCCTCCGACTCGCAAAACCACTCCGGATCGTCATTACCATTGTTTTCATCAATCTCCTCATAATCATCCTCCATCTCTACCTGATATTCTTCCTTCTCAGCTGTTGCCTCTTCCACGAACTCCATTCCTTCACCACTTTGTTCTTCCCCCTCACTGCTAGAGTCATTCTAAAATATAAGAGTTTTATTATGTAGGAGATATTTCACGAATGGGAATTTGCTGCAAAGGTACTATTAACAGTAAAAAAATAAAATATAATAGAAATATTGGCAGTTGTGAAATGAGGGTTCGTAAGCCATAAAATACTCACTCCCTTTCAACGATGTCGTAATTTTTATTTAAATGTTTTACCTGAGATTTGCAACGTTCTTTCCATTTTTCTCTTTGTGAACGTAGCATGCTGTTTGTCCTCTGGAGCATCTTGATTTGTGCTTTACGTTGAGCACACTTGGAGCATGCTTCCAGCTGCAGTTGCATCTGTATTTTTTTAGAGTTCATTATTTTTGTTTGGCGAACTTGAGTCGCTTTGTCCAAAGTGAACCCCACACTTTCATTGTCAAGGAAGCTGCTGGCGGAGCTGGACGAAGAGCTTCTTGACCTCTCATGATCACCTGGATCCTGATGCGGCTCGCTGCACGCTTTAAAATCCGCAGACAACGACAATTCCTTTATTTCTGCGACTTCAGCTTGCCTGATTTCTCGAAAACACTGCAATTATTCACAAAAATAAAAAAAAGTTTAATAGAGATTCGGTCTATTTTATTTTAAAACGGTTTTTATTAAGATAATGCGTTTGACTAATCTAAAGAATTCTAAATTATAAACATCGAATTTATATCGACTGGAACACTTGTTTTTACGGCGTTGTATATTTTCCGAGACTAATGTTTCATTGTTCAGAGCTCAATTAAATCACAATTGATTTTATTTATAGGTTTTTGGAAACAATACAAACCATTTTAAAAGAAATTGTTTGTGTTAAGCAATAGAAACCCAATAGACAACAAATCTCAGACTTACTTTTCGCGAACGTTTTCACCGGGCACGATCACTTTCTTCTTCTTGCTCAGGAGCTGTGTTTGCAACTGAATTTTTGGCACAGATCCTTTCTGTAAAACTCTTTTTTCCTTCCTTTTAATGCCAGATGGTTCACTTGAACTACTTTCACCACCATCGGAAGGCATCAAAGAACTTAGCTTCAGGCGAGTGTAGCATGTTTCTTCAAAGTGCAATGAACACAGCGCACTAAACTCACTCGGTTGCCAATCAGGTCTGTGTACACGCACAAACTTTACCCCCTGGTCTCGAACTTTTTTATCTCGTGGAAAGACATGCATAGATACCCCAAGTGTGTAGCTGTTGTTTGTACAACTTATTTTTCCTTGGGCACCGGCCGCACAAGTCTTGCCTTTTCCAGAACGCGACGCCATGCTTTCATTTAGCTGTCTTGCTCGCTGGATGAGTAAACCGTGTGACGTCATATGCATAGCTAATTGGGGATCGACGGGAGACACTTCGGAAGGGAAATTGCCCAAATTCAAGCTACTCTCAGTCGCGGTAAATGCGTTTTAAATACAATTAAACTTGTTTATTTGGTTCAGCTGACATTTAGAAAACATTTTTCAGATATATTTTGAATAATTGATTTTCGCGTCAGTAGCACTTTAAAGGCTCAAATGGGTGGCTTGATCAATGGAAGGTTCGGTTTAATGTAACATTTAAAACTGTTTCTGGAGAAGGAAAGTCTTGCACTTCTGATATGACAGCTCCTTGGAACGAGACCACCCTACCAACTATTCTCTCAAGCTATTAACTTGCAGACATTTACAATGCTGACGAATTTGGGTTTTTTTGACAAGCACTGCCTAAAAAAACTTTACACTTGAAGTCTGAAAGATGTGTGGGTGGCAAGCACAGCAAAATCAGGTTGACTGGAATAGCTGCTTCAAATGCAGCAGGCGAAAAGCTGCCCATGTTTGTTATCGGTAAATCAGTTCGTCCCCTTTTTTTAATGGCATTCAAAACAACCCATGTCGATACAGTGCGCAGAAGAAAAGCTGGATGGACAGCGATTTATTTGGGGAGTGTGTGAGAGAACTAGATGCAAAGTTTGTGAGAGAAGGAAGGGAAGTTGCCCTCATTGTTAACAACTGTGATCAGTGAAAGCCCATTACAGAGCCCTGACAATCCAGTAGTATATCCACGCTGCAGACAACAACATGCCGATGCCCAACATCAGTATTTTGGCAGCTATGAATATGCTATCCACCGTTTGGAAGAAAGTGTCTGAAACGACCATAAATAATTGCTTCAGACGTGTGGGTATTTCACAACAGTCGCAGGAAACTGCTGAAAATGATAGTGAGAACCCATTTAAAGATCTGGATGAAGAGCTCGACGCCCTTAGAGGGAGAGCCCCAGAAATAATTTCTCCCAAGGTCAGTGCAACAAGCAAAACCGAATGTGATGAGGATGTCTGCACTTCTGACTCAGTGGGTCTGGCAATACTGAGGCAGAAGACGATGATGATTTGGTTATCGAAGAACCTCCCCCAGTCAAAGTTATTGGGTTGAACTGTATTATATAAAATTTCTAGCTTGAATAAAATCGACATGAAAGACAAATATTATTGCTATAGATTTATGGCAAGCCTTACAGAAAAATATCTTGTTTTTCTTTCGACAAGCTGTGCACAATTTTCTTTTGCGGGATCAATGCTTGCCATCTTTCAATCGACAGAAACTTAGTTCCTTCGCTGTTGCAACTCTCAGTCTGGAGTCATCCACATGGCCCCAAGACTGGTGGTTCGGGCAGCAACAGCTTGCTCTCGGCGCCATAAAGAGCCACTAACAGCACAAGAAATTAAAACTGAGAAAAGGTAAAACACGCTATCGATTAAACTCTTAAAAAACTTATGAAATGAAATCTCGATTGCAAAGAACACCAGCAACTTTAATCTCGCACCCAGTTCCCCATATGCCACTACGCTGGAACATGTGGCATGTTGGCCACCTTGTGGCAATATTTAGGGCGGGGTAATTAGGGATTTTTTCCCTGAAAAGTAGGGATTTTTAGGGATAAATGGTTTAAAAGTAGACTCAAGGAGCATCAACTGTATATTAGAACAACACTATACAACACAACAAGAATATA
>JAOCPT020776053.1:7500-15871 GCA_026546935.2 Palythoa grandiflora
CATTGCAGATACCCCTTCTGCTCCACGTGGAACAAGACCTCTCTACTTGTTTATTACTACATGTTTTAAACCATTTGCAATAGTAGCAAGTACACCATCTGTATCGGACTTCTCTACACTTTGTATCGTTGCATACTTGTTTACAGCCAAGACATTTTCAAGAGTTCGTATCAGTATAATTTCTCCTTCAATAGCACCCCAGTCAACTGCCTGATCAGCTATGCAAGAGAAGAAAAAGGGTCGTCTGACTGTGACCTGATAATTCAGGTTATTCTTCATAACAGAAGAAATAGCATGTATAAATTCTTACACAATGGTCGTTCAGTTAAGTCTCCTAACTCTAGACAATTCTTCACTCGAAGCTTGCATAACTCTGAAATCTTTGCAAATGACAATTCTCTTTGTTAAAAATAGGCACTGTTGACCAGTTTCCTCAGATTTTCTCGGGTCTAGCAATTCAGATTTGTTAGAGCTATCCCTATAGGAGTGGCATCTGGGTTTTCCCTTGTTCAATATGACTTTGGTCGCTTGTGATGCGTCATGACTTGAGAATGGTCTTGCAACAATGTTCTTCAAAAACCACTTGTGCCGTTGTGCCGTAGTGGGCTACTCCTGTCTGCAAGAGCAGGGAACTCAACACAGAACTTACAATGCCTTTTATTTTTGTTAGAGTCATTAGTTAACCATGGAAGTCTGTTAACCGCGTGGACTGAAATTTTTGTACTCCTCTGTTTTCATAACTAGAACTGCTATGAGGTTTCTAAATTTTGATACAGTTTTTGCCCTTTTGCACTCCCTTCTTCCAATGATGATCCTTCACGGGAACACTTTGATACAGTTTTTGCCCTTTTGCACTCCTCCCTTCTTCCATTTCTACACAATATCAACTAGATCACACACAACAGGGAGAGAGCTGGAACGTTATATAGCTAACCGGAAGGGAGATACCATTCAAGAGATAACATGAAAACCTTCTTGTAGAGTTTCGGAATTCCCACTGAATTGTGTTTTCATTGGGAAAACAAACAAATACGGTGTTCCTTACCATGCCTCTCTGCTCTGCTCTTCTCTGCCTTTTGCACTCGGATTCTAAAATAAAATTTATTATGAAAAAATAAGCAATACAAATCTTACTAATGTGAAGCGACTGCATTAGCGGAAAGTAATAATTTCTGCTGGCTCTACAGAAGTTTAGAATGTGTAAAAAAAACGAGTATAATGTACGCTTCAAATGCCCTGCTTTAAATTTACCTTGAGCCCAGACCTTGTGAAGAGAGATAAGACGCCCTCAAGAGGATAACCATGTCCTTGGCCGTGTCACCTTTCCATGGCTCACGATCCTCTGCCGCGACTGGCCTCTTGTAGGTGGCCTCCTATTCAAGACAACAAACGTGCGGTAGGTTGTTCGCCTCAGCCTTTCCTTGCTTGGTTGCTTGCGACTTTCATGGTCTGACTCCGAAAATTCTGCATTAATCATTTCTCTAAACGTGGTTATACCACAGTATCTGTAAAGCCAGCTGTTGTTTCAACGTGATCTGGAGCCTTGGCATGTTTCATTGTTTAGTACCAGGGTTGGTGAAATAGAAACAGGAAAAAATATTTTGGGCACTCGCTATTTCAAACCACGGTAAATGTACCAAAATGTGTTATTTTTAACAATAATAAAGTGCATTACACATATATCCACTTTTGTGATTCTAAACTTTCTTACATTAAGTCATTGCGTTTCGCATCTAGAACTGCCTTACGCCTTATGGACTTTCGTCTGTTTTCAATCATTTCTTTTTCATAATTTCCAGACCACTGGATATTCCCCGATTCCATATATCTCTGTTACAACAATCCGTGTCAGACAGAACAAAAACATTTCCATCCATTTTTTTGTATAGTCTTTCTCTCAAAGCAAATTCTTAGCAGGACTGCTCTGCTAACCTCAAATCACTTTCCTTTAAGTCCAAACCAGAAACCTGTTTACAAAAGTCTTCACGCAGCTGACTGAGGTCTTTGTCAGTTATATTTGGATTTCTTAACTTAAATGTTTAAATAAATTTGAACGATGAAGAAAATTGTGAAATAGGAAGTAGTTCAGCTCAGTAATTTTCGTGAGATTCAACATGGCATTTTGAAGTGTCAGTCTATTTCGTACTTTCTTGATCTGAACGTTCTTCAACTGAATCTTTATCTGTATCAGTTTCTTTTCGGTCAAGAGATTTGCTATCAGAACTTGTATGATCTTCGAAATCAAATGATGCTAGGAGTGCTTGATCTTTCAGTTTAGCAATTTTTTCAATAGAATCGCGTATGGCTGATGAGTGCTCCAATGCATCTTCGTCAATGCAGGCCATCACATTTCTCAACCTTGTGAGAATTTTTTAGCTTCTGAATTCGAAGACTTTTGGTTCGTTTTTTGATCACCAGTGGACTGGAGCAGTTCCTTTTTGCTCACAATGGATATATGCCTTTCTTCTGAAGCTTTCGGTACTTGATTTTCACTGGGATTGTCACCATCACGAGCACTGTAGCTAGTACTGGTGCATTAAGCACGTCAAGATTTAGCCCTCGAGTAACCTTTCTTAAACTGATAGCCACTCTCTCACACTCTGACTGGAGCTTGATCAATAACAGCCATGTTGAAACAGTTGGATTGCTGCATAATGTTTTGCTACATACAAGCCACATTAGGTGCAATCAAGGTGATTTTTTCCTGATCAAAACTTCTGGTACATATTTGCAAGTGAATTTATTTGTAGAAGCTAATAATGCAACAAGCAAGAAATTCCAGTGGTAGCTTGAATCCATGCCAGTTGGATTTGGTCAAAAAACTGAAACCGCAACCCACTCTTTTACCAACTGTAAACAATCATAGGGCGACACCAATTTCGGGTTTTATAAATCTTCTGATTTCTTTTTCATAGATTAAGAAAAAATTTAATACAAATTATTTCTGCAATATTCTAAAACTTATATTATTTTAGACATCCTATTTAAGATATCCTGCATCATAGACTTACAAAGATTCTTCAGATTGTGGGTTGTTTTTGAGTGTTTAATTCGGTTGGAATCTTTGTAAAACAAGAATTAAATTGGTAAATTGGCCACTTTAGAACTGAAGTGAAGTGCAGTGTTTAAGGCGTACGGACATCAGATTAACACGACTAAAACTGCAAACTGAGGAAGATATTCCAGGGGCAAAGCTTCGAAGTCCAATAGAAGAATGTAACTGCACAGTTTTGCGGCGTTGGCTCTAGTGTAGAAGCGCTAAAACAACAGGAAAACTTGTTGAGCTTCGACAAAGTGCATTGTAATACTATCTCGTACAGAAGCATTTATGTTGTATTTTCCGATGCTTTTTGAGCTTTTAAATGACCGAATTTATTGAGTATGTTTTCTCTACTTTCATTTACAATGGAACAACATCGAATGGCTTGTAAGTCCCGTAAATAATTCAATGTTGTTGTCGCTGTCTCGATACTTTTCAGTGTCGCAACTAGGGTTCTTTGATTGAAACTCTAATTTCCCTTTTACTTCGTCAAACTGAGCTCGCAGGTTATTGTTTTCATCTCTACAATCTTGTACTTCACGTCTTAGAGCTTGAATATGTTCTCCAGCTGATTATAATTAAATTGTTCGCGATTCAGGTCAGTCTGTGTTTTGGATTACACTTTACGTCAATGTTTTGGTTCTGTTCCTTGCTTGTGTTACAATCAGTGCGCTCTTGATTTCGTACTGCTGAGTACACCTAAATCATTGCTGTATTATTGTGGTTTCCCGTTGGGGCTTTTCGACATACGACCAACAGATCAATGTAATTAGTAGATGAGTATGAAATAGATTGTTGTCCTTATCCTTGCTATCGTTGTATCGCAACGAAATAATACATAAAATGAGATATGTTAGATCCGAAAACAAAAAGTGGAAACATATTTCAGCAAGTGAAGTAGGTTAGAATGGGGAAATATTTATTTGCTACCCTAAATTAGTAATTCATTCAGCGTGTTTGATTCGAGTGTATTACTCAAATGTTTTTACGAGGAGAATATAATTATTTTAGGGCCGTAGTAGTGTTTTGTACTCGGGGTTTTCAAGAATATTTTGAGCAGGATTTGGAAAGAAAAGTATGGATGGCGGACATTGCAGATACAGAAGAAACAAGGCAACCATGGCAGTTAAATCATTTATTTATTTTGTGAAGTCGTGGACAACAAGTAATCGCCCCAATTTGCCAAGTGTTTGAAAATATACTCTTATGACCTTAGTTATCAATTGCATGTAGAAGTAATGAAAGGTTTAGTGCGGAAATTTTACCAACGTTTTCCTTAGCGGATGGAGGTTGATATAAAACCAAAACCAAATACACGATACACAAATATACATACTCATTCTTTGCACTGAAAGTTCCATGCCAGGGAAATTTGTAGCTATTGCCGGGCTATTGCCCTTCTTGTCCTTCTTTAGTGGACAAACTTGCTCCAACACAGTGGCGATTATATTATACCTTCGATGTCTGGGTGCTCCAAAACACAATTTTTTGGAATGCCTTCAAACGAAAACTTTGCCACAATGGGATCAACTTCTTGGCAGCAACGAAATTCGAAGGCATTCTTCAGCAATTCAGTATTGCAATTTCCACATTTGCGCCTAAATTGGAGGAAATGATACACTTATCAGCAGATAGAGCCATAACTTTACATCCGTGACGAATATGTACAACAAATGAAATAGATCACTATTTTCTGACAAAAAAACATGTTATTCTTATCATGTATCAGCTGTTATTTGATTTTCAGACTGGGTCTCCAATATAGCTAGAGTTAACTCGTCTTCATCATTTTCATTTTCATGGTCTTTGTTGCCTTCGGATGCTAAAGGTTCAAACCTATAAGGCTCAACTACGCCGCCAATTTCATAGAAATCTCCCTCTGTTTCGCTCCCTGAAACACTCAATGAAAGCATGAAGTTCTAGGAAGAATCCGAATCTTCTCAACATTAGCATTAGAGGCAACCTTGTCCATTTCTGGAAGTTCTTTTTTTAAATTGGACCTCATGGAGTCCTATTAAGGTGGCTCCCTAGGGTTTTTAAACTGCATGAGACCTGAGTACGAAAATGGCACAACACATACACAATGCACATGTGCTTTTTCTAATCTTTATTTAATCACAATGTGCTCTGAACAAAATAACAATGTCAGTTTCTCAAAATTTCTTAGAATTTTTTTTTAAAGTTTTCAATTAATAATTGAATAATCAATCTTCAACATCTTTGTTTCTTAAAAAAATGTTATCGAACATATTTTTATTTTGTAAAAATTAAAAGTTTCAAATAACTATTTTTCTGTCAGAATGGTCCTATAGTTTTTCTTTTTAAAATCTTTGCCATAATATATGCTGTTCAAATTAAAAATTTATATAATTTATAATAGTAATAGTACAACTACTATTACAACTACCAGTACTTTACTGGTATTAAACATTGCAATTGTGACAAAGGTCATAAAACAGACTGGGAAACTATAAACACTGGATGAGATTTGATGACAATTTTAACAAGTTAATTCAATGTTAATTAAGTTGTCTGCTGTGAAACTGATCCTGTTGGTAAGATGCATATATTTTCATATATTAAGCAGAATATGAATTACCTTGCACTTTCTTCCAAAGCAATTTGCAACACAACATCATCTTCGTCGCTATCATTGGGAACATCAAGTAGAGATACGTAGGAACTATTTATAAAAATCATTTAACAGGCATGTTAGATTCAGACTATTACAATGTGATGGACAAAAGAATATAAATGTAACATTAGTATGTAGACCAATTTTATTACTAAGTTAGCCTAACATTTGCTTTGATTCATAATTTAAACATTGTTTCCATTGTTTCCATCGTTTTAGGCTTACTTAATTTATTATTACAGTTGGTGTGATATCTCACGATTTTCTACCAACTTAATAAAATGTAGATGTAGAGATCTGTAGTAATCATCATGTCAGAGCATGACAATCAATATACTATAGTTTAAAATATATCCATCAAGCAATGGTAATGGTTATAAAATTATGTAACGATTTTATAATAGACAGCTTTTGAGAAATTAAAAAAGTAAATGCTTAAAGTTAATTAAGGGATTAGAATCCAAGCTAAATCGCAACTCTGCCAATTATGCATATATGATAAAAGTGTTCAGTTATTTACTTATTCCAGTTTCATAGCGAACAAACCTGTATTGTTGATCATGAGTAGACACAGCGGATGTCGAAGGTTCTTCAAAAATAACAGTGGCAGAACTAGTAGCAGGTACAGAGGATGCACTTTCAATATCTAGCAGATGTGAATCAGCTGCTTCATTATAATCTTCAATCTAAACAATAGCAAAAACAAACTGTAATTATCCTAATTATTCTTTTAAAATTTACTTCCAAGGTTATAATAACTTAACAAAAAGTAATTTTAACTGTATAACAAATGTTTGATTTTGCAATAATATAAAGAATAAACTGTGCATAAACTCTTTGATCCTTCCCTCAATAAGTCTTCTGTGTTTCACACCTAGGAAAGAGCTTTACAACAAAACAATGAGGATCGAAAATGCACCATTCACATAATGTGTTCACAACCCCTTAATTGCAAATTAATTTATTGCTCAAGTTTTAGGTTCCTTACATTCAAGTTTTAGAGTTTTCTACATTTTTCTTGCATTTTGTGTTTTCAAGATTCTAACACTTTAACTTGACTTTATCCCAACATATGATTCTGTGATGTGCTGTCTTACTGTGTTTTATAAAGAAAATAAAAATATATAAGCTAAGACATTACCTCCATTTCATCTGCTGGCAAGATAAGAGAAGGATTTTCCGTTAGTCTTGATTTGGCCATAATATACAAACTTCCTTGCCCAGCAAGGGAAGCAACTTCATGCCCATTCCACACAAAGGAGGCAGACACAACTGGCTTTTTAAGCCTTCGCGTTCCTTTAACTACCATTAGGTAGTCAAAATCTAAAAGTCCTTGAATGGGAAGTTCAAACAGGCTGCCAAAGACTGATGTTATTTCTAGGGCAACCTGTCCGGAAATATAAACCATTTAGAGTATAAGTGGATGAACGTTTTGATTGAAACAAAGGTTCCCCTTCCCCCACATTCAAATTTTACAAAATTAATAGTAAGTCTAACCCTTTTAAAAGAAAGACTGAATGTCACTTAAAGGTTTTTTTTAAAACTACAAACGAACTATTGCCCACAAGCCTCTTCTATATTTTCATGTTTGTGTGTGTCTGTTCAGTTTGACGTCATCTGTTATCTATTACTGAACAGATGCACAAAAACATGGAATCTATTTGTTTTATATGATAAAAAATTAAAAACTTTGTAATGGTGACGTCAAGTGTGTGCCTATCCTCTATTATATAATAACCCAAGTTATTCTCCCATTTTGATTGGTTCTCGCCTGTGATCTATTAGAGGACAGACCCACGCTTGATGTCATCATTACAGTTTTTTTATCGTTAGAATTTTTTTTACACTTTTTTGTTCTTACCACAGTTTGACGTCATCTATGATCTATTTCTGAACAGACGCACGCAAACAAGGAATCTATTTGTTATATTGATCATAGGCAAGAAGCAATCAAAATGGCAGAATAACTTGCGTTATTATATAATATTTGGTAGATATTCCATCCAACGCAACTCCTATACTCAAAAACGCGAAAGGTAGATCATTTGTACACTCTCATATTCTTGTAACAAATAAAATTGGGAATGTAAAAATGGTCATAAAAATGGTAAAATCAATAAAAATTATTGATTCAACATACCTGACGGGCTGACCATGATGAAACAATTCTGATTTTCCCCACTAGGCCTTTCATGGCAAGTCTACCGCGTGCTTGTCCCCGTGGTATCGGGAAGGTTGTTAGTGCGCAAGCATCGGTGTTCATTTCATTCTCTGGGATACAAACCACGTCTTTCGTCCAAGTTTTCGTTCTCCCAACTGATCCTGAAGTGCGCCTTCTCGTACCCGCAGAAGTATAGGGCGACAGTGTACTCGGCGTACTCTGGTACCGAGAAGGCAACGAGGACTGATTTGTCCTTGGGGTCCTTTCGCAGGTGGATGTACGTGTGGCCTATATTGGAAACCACAAGCAGCAAAATATATTCCAAAGGAAATTCAAACGGAAAAATACTTGAAAACAGTAAAAAATAACTCAAGGTGGTATCTGCTTTTCTGATCTTCAGATGACAGAAAATATATACTTACCAGGGCGGTATTTGTATGCACACTGTTGGAGGCACGGTTCTCACACGACTGACTTGTGCTTATTGCTGACACTTCTCCTCCTGACTGTGGTGTAGACAGAGGGGGATTTAAAA
>JAOCPT020776775.1:0-15869 GCA_026546935.2 Palythoa grandiflora
TAGAGGGGGCTTAAAATGAGAATTTTAGCCTAACAGGTTCTTAAAACCCAGGTTCTTATACGCGGGTTATTACTGTAATTTTTGTTTCAATTGAAAGTTCAACATTCAAATAACAACTCCTGGAAAAAACGTCTACGGGTGTTCTCATGTTATTTTATTGGTGCAACTGTGGCCACTGCAGCATCGAGTTATTGAACAACCCTTTGGAGTTTCGGTGTTGCAAGAAAGTTGATGGAGTGGTTGCAGTTGCTGAGTTTTGAGGGAATACAAGTGGATTGTCTAACTGGCCACAATGACTTTGCTCATCTAAGACATCGTGGGGTTCTGGAGTAAGTTTGCCCTCTACTGAACGACAAGGAAGGCAAGAAATACAGATCATCTCATCGAGAAACTCTAAATGCCAAGAACGAGTATGTGCTCCATAAAATGTCTTAATGTGCCAAAGATATTTAAACATGTTTTTTCAATTATAACAGGGCTATATTAGAAATTAATATTCAGAAAGAATTGAAAATTCTGAAATAAAAGTTTAAAGTTGATACAACTGAAGCAAATTTTATTCAATGCCAAAGATACTATCTATTGCTAATACCTTTATCACTCCTTAATACTCTCGTTGTATTTACTATCGATATCAAATTTTTAATGTTTACCTTGCTGCTATTCTTGTTATGTTGGTCTATTGTTAATGGTTTCTCTATTTCCATTAGTTCCAAGAGATTTTTTTACTTCGAAAAATTGCTGGTTGCATTTCTTTAACACAATAGTTTTGCATGATTTTACTATATTTTGTTCATTGATATACATGTAAACACACATTATAATTATACACTTCTTTACTTATTGTTCCCAGGTGTTGCCGAGCAACAGCTTATCGATTTCTGAACAGATGGATATTTGGATCTCTCGGTTGGAATAACACCAGACCTCTCCCAGCCTGCAGATATAATGCTATCAGGAAGGGCTTTCCTAACAGAACCAACTGAGGCTAGGTGCCAGCACAGCAGCGTCAATGATTGGTTATTCTTTTTAGTAGACTGTTTGAGACATTATAGCTTTACAATAAAATTTTACAAGCATAATCTAGTAAAATTTAGTTTACTTAAATGCAAACATTTTTTTGTATTTTTTGCCATATATTTGATATGAAAGGAATTTACCGTATTCGGCTGAGAAAGCACCCACCTTCCTTTTTCATAAAAAAGGTCTTGGACAGGGCTGTTATGACCTCAAATAATTACTGTGAAAATCTTGCTCCAAATCCTGCTCCAAATCCTGCATTTTTTCAAGTTCACGCGAGCAGAGCAATAATAATTTTGTGGAAACACCGTTTATCATAAACCGGAAAAGCTATTCCATAAACTAACAACATTTACTAGTTACTTGTAGTTGTAGATAATACAAAGTTTATTCTGTCCACAGCAATACATTGTTGTAATTTTCATATGTTTATAATTTATTTAAAAAGAGTTGTACTGGTCCGTAAAAAAGTAAGTGTATAAAAACAACAGTTCTAGAAATCTGGGTTTCATCAATTAACTGAACTGGTTCCCAGTGTGGTATGGGCAAGCTTGGACGGAAGGAAACGCAGAAACCATCGAAAATAAACCCAAATTGATTTACCGTTTCTTAGAGTGTATGGTGCTCCATAGGAGCTCCACTGAGCCTCACTATAACTGTAGAGTAAGATAGAAGTATTGCCACATTTTTACTTGGTTTTATTCTCTTTAGTCCTGAGATACGACAGATTTCCTGCTATAGCTATGAATGCATTGACGAAAACTATGACACCTGTCAAAATGCGCAACCTTGAATAATAACATGTCAAGCGCGCATTAACCCGATCTGATATGTCGGATGTAGTTGTATGGCTATGAAGTACTTGGCAACTCGTGGTGCAATTGTGGCTATTGCATCTGGTGATCCCGGTGAAGAATACTATCTGATGCAGGTTATGGGTGATTGGCCAGAAATTCTCCGACTTACCACTAGTGATGACTGGGGAATGACATACCCTGCTGGAGCTGAAATTATTCACGGGATTTTTTTCAAAAGAACAAATGAGCTCCAAAGTTATTGCAAGAACATTCACAAATGCACTTTGGTGTATGCAGCAGATATCCTTAAACACAATCGACAACATGTACTTGTCGTACGAAAATGCGTGTCTTCCTACACGGTATCATGCCTTGTTCAGAACGAACATACCACACTAGGAGATGCAATAATCCAACTCTGTATGGAACTTTGCCGTCTCGATAGTCCACCAGTTATAATCCGGACCGATCCTGCCCCTGCTTTCAAGACTCTATTTAAGGACGAGCTGCTGACCCATCACAACATCAAGTAGGTACTCGGACATGCCAAAAATAGCAACAAAAATCCCGTTGGTGAGCGTGCCATACAAGAGCTCAAAACTGAGCTGCTCAGGCAGGATCCTAGCTGTTGCAACTGCAACCCTCAATGCTAGAATACGTTCCCAAGAATTTTTTGCAAGAGAGATGTGGACGCAAAGAGACCAGTTTACCAACACTCAGATACCGGTTGCCTATCAAACCCTTATTCTCAAGCAACACAGAGACCGTCTAAAGAACCACCCTCACAGTGAGAAATCTAAAACTCCACTCGCCAAAGCACACAATACATCATCAACTGGAGCTGGTGATCTGGTTTACCTATACTCTGACCGTACCAAGCACCATCCCCATGACCGTCATCTTGTATCCTACATAGATGGAATGTGGTGCAGCGTACACAAATTCACTGGCTATCAACTCAAAAAGAGTGACTGTTTCAAAGTCCCTTTGTCACACACTACACCAGATAGACTGCCTTCTGGTTCTCGCAATCACTCATTTGATAGCTCGGATGAGGATGATTGTCTTCCATCCCCTCCCATAGTTGCTGCTCCTGATCCACCGCCTATTCCAGACGAGATAGCTGCCATTTCACCCAACTCAGTTCAGGCCCAGTGTGCCCTTCCTAAGGATCCACCTACCCTTCCTGGACGCCCATTCAGAGAGCAACACCCCCCACCACATTTAAAAGATTTCATTACAGACTTCTGAACAGTGTTTGATACATGACATCCTTGTTTGTAACCGCAACAATACATTTCCTTATACCTAAGTTGTTAATTTTTTTAGCTGTTGTAGTAGTGTTAGCCTATTTGGAATCTCTTATTCGTCAAACTGATGCCTCAGCTTAGAGACCTGATAAAAAGAGAAAAAGTGGTCACGACAGTGACCTTCATTACAGTTAGTCAGCGGTTCTCTCTAGTAGCATACTGACTATTCCCAGGACTCCCCGTTCGTATTAGGTTCCGCCATCTTGTTTGCATTTGTTTAGTTCTGCTAGTTTTCTGCAAGTTTTACCTGTTTATTGAAGGGCCATTGGATTCGTTTTCCTGTGTGTGACTACATTAAATAGCGCTAAATTTAAAGTACATAATGTCACTAGAGTACAGTTGGATTTAGTCTCATTGCCAGCAGAGATTACAGCTACAATGACAGATGCACAAAGATATTATGTACAGTTGTGATTTTTGACACTTAATTTTAGACCTTTGTTCTTGGTAGCTGATTCTTTGATATTATATATCAAGCTTATCATATATTCAGTTGATCGGTTTATTTTCCATTATTTTGATGTGTTATTGCACTATTAAATTAATACCTTTATTATCATTATTAATTCGTTTAATATTCGCCTTTTTTATTACAGGTATATATCTTACAAATACAATTAATGCGAGGAGTCCCGGGAAACCAATAGGCTTTTATTGAACGAGACTCCTCATAAATTAGAATTTACGTTGACATCTAGAAAATCCAAAACAAACTTATGAAACAAGAAGCAGCAGAAACAAGAAAAAAAGACTCGCCAACCACACAGCCAGACAAACTGCAGTCAAGAAACTCTGCAAGCACCAGATGGTAATCATTTCTTCAATTATATCTTCCCCAGATCAACTGCTTTACTCCATTACCATCGTGACCTGACAGTTTGTCATCTACTTTTTGTGCAATCATTGCAGATCATTTCCTCCACTCTACTTGCAACCACATGATTTTTGATTTGCTTCTTATCACTGCACTCAAGTTGGTAAATGACCAAGAAATTTGTCAAACTTCTAGTGGATTTGACCCCTCTTCTACTGAATTCATTGTAATGACAGGGGATTAAACATTGACCTGCACAGTAAACTACAGAAAGTTCCAGCAATTCAGTGCAACATTCAGCATAAGTCATAAAGTCACTAGCATATATCATCAACAATCAAATGGCAAGGCTGAGGCTGCCAACAAACAGACCAAGAGGATCTTGAGGATCAGCAGAGCATCAGGGCAGAACTCACACCTAGCACTACTTGACCTCTACAACACTTCCCAAGTGGGAAATGACACAAGCCCAGCACAGCTCTTGATAAGGAGAAAAACAATGAATAACCACGAATAACAGTGACATGAAAAGCTAATAGTGTTATCCAGTTGCAAAAGATCTTTAACTTCAATTCTCTTAAAAGTTTCATTATTTCTTATTTCTAAAAGCTTTCGTTAAGATCACCTATTTATTGGAAGAATTTATTCTAAAACGAATATGCTTTCAACTTTATGCTGCTGGTCACTTTATTCAAATGTCAGTACTTTCCTGAATGTATCAGGTGTGTATCAATTAATTTTATGCTCCTTCATGTAGGAAATATATCTAACCAATGTGGCACTCACATGTTTAGTCCCAGGCCATTAACTTTGAACTTCGCATATTCTGCACTAAATTGAGAGAATTTAGCACTTGTGTAGTTTGACATTTGACTCAATTGGTTTCAACTCGCTCAGGAATTCCAACAGATACTCAGTAAGGTCAACTTCACGGAAGCGTTTAAACTAGTAAGAACTCTGTAAAACATTTTCGAGAAGCCAAAAGACCGGCCTACAGAAATAAAGACAAAAGCACTGTACTTGCCCATTCATTCGCATTGGATAAAGCCTGCATTCTTGGAGTTCCAGGGCTGCAGAGCATAAACCCAACACATGCGCAAGAAATTTCTTAGAAATAAAAGATCAAGCAGAGAAAACTTGTCATGGCACTCGCCAAATATACATAAAGTTGCTTGAAAAGGAATGTGAACAATAAACACAAATGGCTATTCTTAGAAGTTCTACGCTCTGAGCTTGATAGCAACACAATTAATGAGCATACAGTATTTGTTTCCCGATGGCATACAGGTAACTCCTGTGCCTCCTAGGGAATTAGCTTTCAGTAGAACAACAAGTTAAATTTTTTTATAGTTTTAGAGTGGCGAAAAGATTGTATATAAAGCAAATCTTTTCTAGTTTTAATTATACAGTCATATTTCATACATTCAACTTTTGAACAGGTCAGTTTTATACAAATTGTTTAATTTTTCATGATATGTACAGTATTGGTCAACAAACTTTTCAAAACATACACAGCCATTATCAATATTTTAGTTTCCAGTGCTTGTGACAGTGATGTTAAAGCGTTTGTTCTCGTATAAAGACCAACAAAAAAAACAGAGTCATTAAAGCTTTAAACTTATTTAAGGGTTTTGTCTACAATTATGAAAAATTATTAGATTTGGTACCAAAGAGAATCACTAACATTACATTCTGAATAAAGTGGTACCCCCTTACACGAAAAGGATGGCAAAAGCAACCTACAACCCTCATGTCTTGGCAAGAATCTCAGCATGAGAAGAAACATTCTTATATTTGACGGCATCACAGCTTCCAAATTTTAAGTGAGAGAAATTGTTGAGTAAGTGTAGTCTACCAGCTACCACTCATTGAGATGACAGTTATAGATTATTTCAAGAAAATTATTCCCAGCATTAAGGGGGGAAACAATCCACTCTAGACAGATCTAAGAGAAAAAAAACATTCGAAAATAGAGACCCCCCAAATTCCAGAAAGCCTGGACCTCATCCTAATCAAGATGATTTGGTAGGAGGGAAAATACCATTTGCGAGTGCGTCAAACGACAAATAAAGGAAAGCTAAGTCAATTAACCAAGTTACACATTTTATGTTGGTGTAATGGCATTCACTGGTTAAAAGAATGAGTTTATAGCAAGCAAAAGATACTGTATGATTACTTTACTGAATACATTCCTAAGAGCATTTGCAATGAACAAAATATAGTTCTACTACCTTGACCTCTGATACACACTCCAATCATTAGGAAAGTTTAAATACGTTATTTGTATGGGTTTTGTCTCCACTGGTAGATCATAAGCATCAAAGAGAATGTCTACTACCACTGAACACGCACATCACATACACATACAGTAATATAACATCAGCAATGATATAATGATTCTGTGTACATAGCAATTTTCTTACGACTGCCATAACTGGAAGATTGACCAGAAAAGGCAATGACCGTCACAGAACTACAACCAGTGTAGGAGCAATTTCATATGTGTACTGTAAGTTTATGAACTTTTTCTTTTACCATCAACTGAAGGAATGTCCTTCATTTGACGCTTTTAAGAAAAATCTTACATAGTAAACACCAGTCTTCAACAACGTTTTATCAATTAACCAAGTTAATTTTTACATAATAGACTTTTATCTCTTTTATATTTTATGTAATCAGTTTCCTCTTTTAATACATTTTTTTCACAAAATTATTAAAGGAATCTTGGATATAATATAAAACTTTTACTTTTTAAGTTACTGTGATCTGAGTAAATCTTATTTCATGGATTTGCAGTTTTGTGAGTCACAGTTAATAGTGTTACAGTGTAACTTGTGGCAAAGATATCAAAAGATGTGAAATGGCCACCACCTTGGACAAAAAACCTCAATTCCAAGTGGCTGGGCAAAAAATGTCCAGGTTGATTGATTACAAATGGGTTTGGTTGGAAGACTTGAATGATTGGAATGCATTGATCCTCAACAGAGATGCTGGGATAACATTGGGGAATCCATCTTAAAAGCTTCTGAGGGATGCAGAACAAGTGTTAGGTACCAGATATTTGATGAATCAAAGCAATTTGTCAGTAAATACAGTGGCACTTCCTTTTACTTTTATTGATGTAAATTACTTCTCTTAACTGCATATATCCTCGATGAAAGTCCAAGTTTGTATTTCTACTGATACAGGCAATGACTTTTTGACTTTGGCATGAATTCTGTCATTCCAGTTCCAGTCAGCTGACCATTTTTCCTTCCAGTCAGCCTTTCTGGCCCTGATGGACACCCCACAGATATATGGCATGGTTCAACCTTGCATGCACAAACTACAGAAATTTAGTTCTGTCCCTGCTGAGTTAAGTTAAGCCAATTGTACTATATGGAAGGGAAATTTGGGCAATAAAAAACAAACCGGATCAAGAAATCCAATCGAAGCTGCACACATCAAGTTTTGTAAACTTCTACTAGGCATTTCCAGATCGTCTACAAACAATGCATATAGAGGCGAACTAGGATGATTCTCATTAAATGTTGAAAGGAAACAAAGATGAGCAAATTATTGGACGAAGCTTGTGACTGAGTGCACAATGAAATCAAGGAACTCGAGAAAAAGGAATTGTGAAGCTCCAAGATTAACCCTTTCCCTACTTCACTGCCTGGAAAAAAGTTTGCATAATTTCCTACACCGCCTGCTGCCACCTGATGCAAAAAATGTTCACTATTCTTGACAGAGGTTTCTTTTTGCTTGTTTTTATTTTACAGAAAGCCATTGTTAATTGACCAATGATATTGCAGGTACTGCACATAAATTATTTGATTTAAGATGCCTAGCACGTGCTCTTAAAAGTTGAAAAGCCATCATGGATTCTCATTACTGGGATGACTTCACACCTAAATTCAGATTCTGATCAAGATTTTGAAGGTTTCCAGAATAGATTTTCAGGAAGTGAAAGCAGTGAAAGTAGTGGTAGCGAAAGTGAACCACAACTTGAGACAAAATAGTTGGTCAGATGAACTCGTGCATTAACCATGACCATTGACCATGGCCATTGATCATGCATTGGAGTTTAACTCTCTCTTTAGAAAGACATTCAACCTGATAATGTTAGGCAAAGACATTTTTTGTTTCTCATTGGTGATAAATTATAACGAAGAACATGCAACAGGAAATTAGCAACAGCTGGAAAAATGGCACTATAGCTGCTGAAATCAAAGCCTATCTCAGCATATGTATTATCATGTGTATAAACTACCTCCCAAGAATTTCTGACTACTGGTTCAGTGATCAATTGCTGGGAAATGATGGAAGAAAGTAAATTTAGTATGACAAAAAACCGTTTTGAAGAAATTTATGCAAATTTTTGCATTTCAACGGCTCTTCTTCCCAACCGATGCATGGTAAACAGAATGCTGACCACCTGTAAAAAATCCCTCCAGTGTTGATAAACTTTAACAGGAAACTACTCGAGATCCTGAGATAAATTTGTAAAGGAGGGAATGGTTGCATTCAAGGGCAGTCTTTCATTTCATCAATAATTATATGCCTGCTAAACCTATCAAGTATTGCACAAAAGTTTAATTGGCCCTTAATGCAAAAAATGGCTTTGATGTCAACCACAAAGTTTACATCAGGAAAAATGTTGATCAATCGCTCATTAATGGCCTTGGTTATGTTGTGACTAAACTGATCCCCCTTCTACAACAAACATCATATTTATTTTGACAATTTTTTTCCTCTCCAAAACTTTACGAAGATCTTTTGGGACAAAACACGTATGCTTGCAGTAACGTTTGTCCAAGCAGAAAAGGCTTGCCACCATCTTGTCACCATTATAGGAGAAGAGCACCGCGATACTGTGTATGGGATTTCAGCTTATTGGTGGCTTTTCCAGCCAAACTGATAATAAAAAACACTTTCAAGGGCGGCTGCAATTGACCCATATTTTACTGTGGTGAATGCAGCTGGAGACTTGATGTTCAGATGTGAAAATGGCTGCAAGAGGCACTGTGTGCAGTGCAAGAAAAGCGGTAAAGTAACAGCCAGCAATACAGCAGTCAAGAAGTCAAGACAATATGGAGTGTCAACAGTGCAGTATTGCATTATGCAAAGAAGGCTGTTTTGTTTGCTTCCACACTGTTTCAAATGTAATTTATGAACTGAAATTTGTTTATCATTATTCCCTCTTTAGGGAACATATTCTTTTGATTTAAAGTGTATATATCGGACATTACAATTCTGGGTTTTTTGATGTTTTGATGCCCTGCAAGAACGATGGCACGGTTTGTTTTTCAATATGAATTTTCTTTCTCGCATTTTTTTGGCTTCAAAGTTGGCTTTTTCACTCAAATCAGAAATATGTCCATGCATTACTGGGTTCTACATTTGGAATGAGCAATGTATAATTTGAAGGCCTCTGAATCAAGGTCCTTCCATTTACGATAGCACAAATCTTTCATTGTCGATGCAGACGATGGAATCGCAAGGTCACGTTCAACAAAACAATGATCAGACAAGAATAGTGACAGTTTAGGAGATAGAGCAAGCACGTCATTTGAAGAATGGGTGATAATGAGGTCAAGCCAGTGCCCCGAAATATGTGTTGCGAAGTTAACATGTTGTGATAGACCTAAATAGATAGATATAAATGGCAATGCATTTGGCAGAAGTCCAAATCAGTATTGATAAAGAATTCTGTGTGTAAAATGACGTGCAATGCAAATGTCAATGACTTTTCAATGTCAAATAAAGTTGGCTATATAATGGCATGTTATTAAAACTTGTTTTCTTTGCTTTTATAGGTTGAATAACACTGTTTCAAGTGTTAGCCTGATAAAATTAAGTCTGCTGCTATTTATATGAGTCCTCTTTATTTATACGAGTCTTGTAAATTGTCATCCTCTTTCAAGGCTCCATGCAGTCTTCTGTTTCAGTACAGCAAAAATATTCGCCAACATTTACACCTAAAACAAATTTAAAATGGAAGTTCGATAACAATGTAATGCATGGGTTGATATCAGTATTCAGTATCACGTGCGATTCATGGGAGTTTCAAAAATACATACTAAGGAACTGTTTTATTCTTTCCTTCCAATGGATTTTTTTGGTTTTCTTCTGCTCTTTGTCTGTGTGCATTATATTCTTGCATCCACGACTAATTCGTTATCGGTTCATCTGAGTATGGACCCTCTGTTTGGAGAGAGAGAGAGAGAGAGAGAGAGAGAGAGAGAGAGAGAGAGAGAGAGAAAGAGAGAGAGAGAGAGATGACTCGTGGCTTTCATTGCCGAAAGTGCCTACATCCCCATTGTCGTCCGTTTCTTCCACTTCCTCGTGATAGCTTGCTTAAGATTCTTCATTCGAGTTCTTACTTGAACTATTGTCAGACAAGCTAAACTCACTCGACGACACAGACAGAGTTCAACAGTGAGAAACACAGAGATTTCAGCAAAAACAAATCAAAGCTTTCCCAAGCAGAATTACATCAGAAATTAAGTATTCAATTTGTGAGTTCCTGGGTAGATGTCATCAGTTCCCAGTCCCCCAATGCTTGGTTTGAATGTCGTTTTGGCGATCTTTGCGATTAAAAAAAGCAGTGAAATAATGCTCAAAAGACATTTTCACCCAGAAATTCAAAAATTTCAGGTCCAAAAACATTAGAAAATGGAAAATTCTCATATCCGATATATACACTTTAAGTTTAACTCAAGAATGAGGCCAGTAGGCTAATTTGAATGTAAATGAAAGAATACCAAAATCTTTGCCATTTTTGAAAAGGGTCTTTCAAAACAAGTGTACAAGTCCCTGGCCTAAGGCAAAAAAGTTTTGGAACTCATATTTCCCTTTTTGCAGACCAAAACAAATCAAGAAAATGACATTGTTCTGGAAGAAAATGTTATTGTGAAAACAATGTGCACATAATTTGCACAATTATTCAACTGACACTACCTTTGTTGAGATTGCAGTGAAGCAATAAAGTGCAAGAATGTATTGTGTGAAATAAGTTACATTTATGTACCCAGTATCAAAGTCATTCAATCATAAAACAACATTTTTAAAGCATCAACAAAACACAAGTTGAACAATTATTGCTTCTGGACAGGAACACTCACAAGTGAAGTCATGTGGCCATAACAAACTGCCAAGACTGGTCAAAGTATCAGCTTGTGTAACAGCAAAAAAAGCTTACTGAGAGTATGTTCACCACTACTACAGTATCATTGAACAGTGTTGCTACCACAGTAATTGGAAAATGGGATAAGTGACACCCCTATTTAAGATGGACAACAATACAGGTATTGTTGAACACCATGACTAATTGTAACGGACCCGTCCCCCCTTCCCCAGAAAGACAGTCACATGGGCTTAGAGAAAAGAAGCATGCCAAGAAAAACATCACAGACAGTTTTTGATTGTGTCAATATAGCTTTGATCGTGAAAATATTTACTATAGTTTTAATGCGCTACCATGACAGATGGGAAACCAACTATTGCATTCCTCGACACTAACATATCAGTCCTCCCTAATGGATGCATAATTATTTTCGCAAGTGTATCGTAAAGCCACACACACAGATCAGTATCTAGTGTTTAATTCTAATCATCCAGCGCAACATAAATGATCAGTTGTTGGACGTCAAGATCAGTCGAACACGACCCTGTGCATGCTGCCTGCAAAGAATCTGCCATCCAACTCCATGCCGAAAAACAGACCACGATATTCATCCGCAACATGCCCACATCTTTGAAAAACACATCAACCACTATGGCAAAAAATTATTTTTAGAGTTCTTACACTCTCAACTCGACTAAATTGTTAAAGACCCTGGGGAAAAACCATCAATACAACAGTACCGATGCAAAATTGAATTGTAAATCAGTCCCTGAAGAAGAGCAAGTGAATATACTGTTCAAAAATTTGGGAGTTTTTTAATCTTTATTAGGACTGTGGACTGGGTTCGAGTCATGGCGGTCACGAATTTTGCTGCAGCAGCAAACTTGCATTTTATAGTGTATTTTTTGTATTTTTGTTTTCTCCTGATGTATTTTATACTGGGAAAACCTGCAATGAGGCTAGAGGCAGTGTAAAAACAGGAGGATGTGTTGATTTGGATGTGAAATCTGCAATATTTTTCGATGATGAGCATCACTTCAGTAGCCGCCATATTGCATCTGTCAAGTCAGCTCAACGGACTTCGTATCTTGCGGCAGGAGTGAAACACTATCCTAACTCTGATTCAACATTTCAGCTGGAACGTCTGATTATTAGTGGAGACATTTCTCTGAATCCTGGACCAGAGAAGTGTGGTGTTTGTTCCAGAACAATCGCCAAAAACCATCGGGCAATATGCTGTGACTCTTGTAAAAGTCAATGTCATATCAAATGTGGGGGTGTGAAGCCTAGGGAATATAAACAGCTACAACAAGCACATAACAAAACATGGATCTGTCCATTATGCATCAGTACACCTACAATATCATGGGCAGAACTACCTTTTCATGGAACTAAGTCGCTGAGTGACAGTAACTTGGAAAATGAACCTGACACTGATTAATATCTACTACTCGAGAATACCTCCAATGTACATACCTGACATTCTGGAACAACGGAAAACTCAACATCAAGATGTGCTGATTGTTCATTTGAATATTAACAGCATCCAGAACAAGTTCGATGAGCTAAAGGTATTAAACACACAGCTGAAATCTCAAGTGATCATTTTATCTGAAACGAAAATAGATTCCTCCTATAAGTCTGATCAATTTAAGCTTGCTGGATATCAAATGTACAGAAAGGATAGCTATTGCATCACAAAAATTGAAACCACCTACACTTAAACACATAGAGACTCTTGCAGTTGAAATGAGAATAAGAAATAAAGACATCTTACTTGTCGGAGTTTACAAGCCACCCAAAGTAACTGGGAAAGATTACTTTTTGAAACTTGAGGATGAATGGCAAAATGGCGGCAAAATGGCGGCGGCCGGACGTCTCTGCCTCTGTCTCTATACTTTTGATAGCATTACGATACAAGCAGAGTAAAACGTCTCTCTACAGCTCTGCCGATGCCTTTCAATCACTGTCACACTATTGTCGGGCAAATTACACCATCAGGCACAACTTTTCGTCTGTTGGGACAAGTTTAGACATCGGTCAACTCGCCATTCCATAAGATCAAATGGCGGCCCAGTCATCGGTCTCTTACTCCTCTGCGGCGATGTGGCAACCCATCCCGGACCCACTACCAGCTCTAGGTCAATTGGATGTATGGTGATTAACGCACAGAGTCTAAAGAGTTTGAACAAGATCAAAAACCCAGCAGGTGAAACCATCGACATAGCAAACAACCTTCACCGATTCCAGGACCTTGTCTACTCCGAGGATCCCGACATCGTTTGTGTAAATGAGACTTGGTTTAATGAAACCATAACAAACGAAGAAGTCCTACACAGCGGCTATACCATCTATAGGAAAGATCGAACGGAAAAGCGCGCCGGTGGCGTATTGATTGCAATCAAAAACACTGCCTTTAAGTCAGTAAGAATGTTTTCTCTCCCAAATGATGCTAATTTTGAAGAACTCGAAGTTGTTATGGCTGAAACAACGACGGCTACAGATCAGAAGATCTTGTTCTGTTCATGCTATCGCCCGCCCAATTCCAACTCAAACTGGATGGATTTATTTAGAAATTTCTTAGATCTTGTTTGTGAGCGATATCAGATTATGGTAATCTGTGGCGACTTCAACCTCGGTAAGATCCCTTGGGAAACTCTAGTTCCTGAAAGCACTCAAGGCGTTAACGAACTGGCCTTTGTCGAGGCGTTAAATGATCATTACTTGACCCAACTGAATCACACGCCAACCAGAGGTGACAAAATTTTGGATCTTGTAATCACGAGCACGCCAGATCACACTAGCGTGACTGAGGTATTGTCTCTGAAGAAAGCGGGAATATTTACCGATCATCGAACAATTTTGTTCGAGCATACAGCTTTTATCAAAGCTCCCGCGAAAGCGCAAAGAACTGTTTTCGACTACGGACGGGGTGACTTCACTGGTCTCCGTGCTGCCCTGACGGCAGTTAATCTCTCCTCCTGTTTAGACCACGAGGATATTAATACAGACTGGCAGGAATGGAAGGAATTATTCCTCGCTGCAGTTTCCGACCATATTCCTTCCAAAAGATTGAAAGGACGAAATCCTGTCCCCTGGATGAATGGCACGATCCTCAACATGATCAGGAAAAAGAGCGACATCAGAAAGAAACTCAAGAAGTCTCCCAGCGACCACCTAAAGGAAAAATTTAAGAACCTGCGTTGTAAAATCAAACGCATGCTCCGAGAACAGCGAGACCAGTTTTTCGGTTCTATAGAGTCTGATGTCAACACTAACCCAAAGCGCTTCTGGTCAATCTTGAGGCACAACTCAAAATCTCGTGCTATTCCAAACTGTGTCTCTATGGCAACAGAATCCAATCCTATCACTGGCCAGCGCGACCCACAGACCCCCGCTAGAATCTCGGCTGAAGATCCACAGAGAATAGCGGACCTGTTCAACTCGTACTTCGCTTCAGTGTTCTCTACCAGCGACTCCTGCGAGGCTTCAACACCGTCATACGCTGACGAGCCCTGTATGACTGACCTGTATCTCACTGTTTCACAGGTTGAAGCGACTGTAAAGTCTCTAGATGTTACCAAGGCAACTGGACCCGACGGGATCTCGGCTCGCCTACTTAAAGAGACTGCTTCTGTAATCGCCCCGTCTCTTTGTAAACTTTTTAATAAGTCGCTAAGCCTGGGGTGTATACCTCAGCAGTGGAAAGAGGCGAATTTGGTCCCCGTGTTTAAGAAAGGCGAGGCTGAGTTTACAGAAAATTATAGACCTATATCGCTACTGTCCTTGGTATCGAAAGTCCTGGAGAGGTGCGTACTGGACAGCTTCAGTGATCGACTAAGCCAGCTGATAAAGGCGTGTCAACATGGGTTCCTCAAAGGAAAGTCCTGCACCTCCAACCTTCTGGAAGTCCTCGACTTCTTGGGGGCACTGTTAGACAAAGGGGGCCAGGTCGACATGGTCTACATGGACATGTCAAAAGCTTTTGATAAGGTGTCCCATCCACGTTTACTTCAAAAGCTACGTCTGTTTGGTTTTGGGGGCAGCCTACTCCAGTGGTTCGCTTCCTACCTGACGGATCGCCAGCAGCGCGTTACAGTTTTGGGCGCCACGTCAGAGCCCCTACCAATCTGCTCCGGCGTGCCACAGGGCTCAATCCTGGGACCAGCCCTTTTCCTCATCTACGTGAACGACTTGCCCGACGTTGTCGAGAAATCACACATCGCAATGTTCGCAGACGACGCAAAAATTTTCAAACAGATTAAGACCCCTGCTGATGCTGTGAGCTTACAGTCAGATTTAGTCAGTATGGATGCCTGGGCGGCCGACGCCGGACTGTTATTCAATCAGACCAAGTGTAAAACGCAGATGATCACGAGGAAGACCAAGCCCGTCACAACAACCTATACACTTAAGAACGTAGCCCTCGAGAGAGTAGAGACCGAGCGTGACCTAGGAGTACTTGTGTCTAGCAACCTGACCTGGAACAACCAAGTTCATCACCAAACATCCCGGGCGAATAAACTGTTAGGGTACATCAAAAGGAACACTAACTTTATTAAGAGCACTAATGTTAGGCGCCTTATGTACCTTACACTTGTTAGACCACTTTTGGGTTATGCCACTCAGGTGTGGACCCCCCAGGCAATAGGCCTAATTCAAATTATGGAAAGAACTCAGAGACGTGCCACTAAGTACATTCTTAAATTACCTTTTTTAACTGAAATATCATATACCTCCCGGCTCATAACTTTGCATCTGCTCCCTCTAACATACTGGCACGAGTATCTGGACTTAGTACTTTTTTACAAAATGAACAA
>JAOCPT020777391.1:0-15867 GCA_026546935.2 Palythoa grandiflora
ATAATTCTCCTCACCCCTTACTACTCTGACCACAGGAGGAGTCGTTGAAATATAGATTAGGTCTGTCTATAAGGCGAAACGTTCACTTTAAGGATAATTCTCCTCATCCCTTACTACTCTGACCACAGGAGGGCGTTTAAGAATAAGTTAGGTCTGTTGATATGGCGAAACGTTCCCTTTAAACAGGCATAGTCACGGTTCTGCGCATGATCAAAAATCGAGCCGATGTTAGGCAAGAATACAGTAAAATAACACTAAAAAAGTTAATACAATAAGATATAAAACAAACAAGTGATTCTTGGCGATGGATGTAAAAATGCAAGCGAGATAATTAAAGATTAAGAATAACTACACAGCTTTCTAAAATGTGTTCCAGTCCAAATGCATGGTGTTCCAGTCCAAATGAAGACTTATGAGACTTATGCTGAGAAAGGTGTGTGGGTATTCTGAACCTTCAATTATCTCGTTTGCGTTATTACATCATTCTTCAATAATACCTTTTTGTTTCATATTTTATCAGAGTATCTTTTTTTGTATAATTTTACTGTTATTCCTGCTTAAACTCGGCTCCAGTTTTGAACATGCGCAATACCGCGACTATGCCCTTTAAATGCATGGTGATACTTACAATCAGCGCTACCCCTAAGAATTTTCTCCATGGCAATTCCTCTTTCCTCAAGCTCATTGTGCATCATCTCAAGCGCCTGAAGCTCGGCCTCGATTTGACTTTGAGACAACCTGATTTCTTCATCCTTAACTAGAGCAGACTTTTCCGAACACACCTTGACACCTTTTTGTAACGAACGGAAAGCTCTTCTCTCCGCTTTCCGCTGCCTGTTATTTTCAGAGTCAAATCGAAATTCACCCTCTACGTCCATACCCATGTCATTTTCTTCCACAATCGCATACTCGTCTTTCCCATATCCTTCAGGAGCGCAAGTTTCAATGGTAAAATATCTGCTGTTAATCTTTGTAGATGATGGTTCTTGTGCTATAATTATTGACATTCTCGGTGTACTGCAGGAAGAGCTCGACCCAGACCCTAAACTGACAACCGAAGGGGACTGAGGAGGTAGAATTTCAGAGTTATCCTTTTGATTGATATTGTCGGTTTCTTGGAAAGTGAAGGTCTCAGTTTTACGAGATAAATTAGGTGATCCTTTAGGAGAAGATGAAGGACTACAGTCGGGAGAATTCGGAAAGGACGGTAAGGATTTGTCCTGACACTTAATAGATGAAAAAGATGGCCGACGTTCTTTAGACCGTGGGCCAATAAAATTAATCTCTATTTGTTTAATAACTTTAGCGGGATTTGTGTTTTGATTTACCTCTTTATCTTCACAATCTATATTTTTACGAGGCCGCTTTGGACTTGCCTGCGGGCTCAGTCTTTGCCCAAGATCGTCATCAAGGGGGTCCGTAGATGGCGACTCCTGGAATTTAATTTCAATTTTATCTCGAGCAGTTGCTTCGTTTGTATTGTCTATGTTCTCTTCTTTTAGTTCCTCATGTTTTCGAGGTCGTTTCGGACTCGGTTGAGGGCTTGTTGCTGGTATGGACGCATCATCGTGTTTTCCTAAAGGTTGCTTCATTGCTTTTAGTTCTTGGCACGCATTCTCAAGGGTCTCGGAAACAGATGCCATTGAGTCTTGTTCGCTATTGTCATCGGTGATGGGACTTACAGATTCCTGTGCTGCACTCATACTACTTGTTGAGTCTCTCGAATCGCTAAGCGCGCTGTTGCTCAAATTGTCTCCTTGTGAAGTTGTGTTAGAACTTTGAAGGCCGTTACAATCTTCTGATGTTTTGATTGATTTTCTTGTCGGGGATGCCGTATTTTCAACCTCGTTCAAAAACTTATTTTTCAGCCTCTGAACATTACTCCCTCGAGTTCTTTCTAAATCTGCAACTCTAAAACGTCCCTTCTTGTTGGCAGACTTACCTTGGACATCCTCCGAAAGTTGCTTCCAGGCTGCAACACTTCTGAGTTCTCGTTTTAAATCTTGCTGTTTTTTATGGTATTTATGTCTGTGTTTTTCTTCCAACATATCGTCAATTTTAAGAAATTTTTCTCGCAGTTTTTTTACGGAATCTTGTTTTGGAACGTCTGAAAGTAAGCGGCCATTTCTTGACTGACTGTTCGATCGCGAGCGAATAGAAACCTTTCTACGTTCTTCCGAAACACTCGAATCGTCTTCTGTTGAATCATCCGCCCCTACTCTTTTCATTAACTCGTCTTTAAAAGAAAACGAATCATCGCTTTGATCTACCTCCTCAGAACTTGTTTTTCTACTGTCTTGATCAAGTGAAGTGTCGGAAGTTTGTCCCGTTCTCTCCATCACCTTCCCTCGGACTGATTTAGTCTTTGATCTTGGAGATCGAGGAAATGGTTCATTTTTACAACTTTCTTCATTTTTCCTGTCAATCTCTTCGTTCGTTTGTTCAAATCGAGTTGATTGTGACTGAGAGTTCAAAACTGTTCCATTTACTGAAAGCTCCACAACAGGTTCTTCTCCTCTTTCTTCCTCTTTCTCTGACTGCTTCGTTCTTGGTTCACTTCGAGCTCTTTCTCTATTTCTTTTCGGTTCTAAAGACTTGCTACGTGAATGAGTTTTCCGTTCCCCCGATCTCTGCCAGACTGTGTTGCTTCGTCTCGATTCCTGACTAGATCTAGTGAGTTTTAGATCATCCGAATTTGATCGCGGTCTGGTAAGATTAGTTTGAGGTAGGGAAGATAATTGAATGGCGTTTTTCTTGACAACATTGAATTGTTTCGGTACTAGAGACGTTGTTCCGTCAAGACCGTGAGCTCCTGGGGAAGTAGGTGACGAGGGTGTATTCGAGTCGATAATTGGTGGGATCGTTTCTGCAATTGGCTTCATGCTTATTCTGATGATATTTTCCCGCTGACCTACAGGTACAGTCATATCACAAGAGTTATGAACGTGACCAGAAAACCTGGTGGTCCTATGCATGGGAAACACATAAAATGTACAAACAACATAAAATTCATTTTGTAAAATTCGATTTTTTCATTAACTTTTTCACCAGTGAACACGTACAAAACAATTAACTAGAAGGATTAAGCTTGAGGGACACACTAATTACGTAAGTATTTACAAGAAAGTGTATTGACTGATCCGTTGTCAGCTTCTTCACTGACGTGGTTAGCAAAGTCAAGAGAGGCATGCAGGGATGTCGCACGTACGTGTTTGTTTTTTGGCGCGAATTTTTCGCGCGCGCCCGACAATGAAAAGTGACACCATTCTTTGACTTTGAACGTTTAGAAAGTTTTGCGTCTTGTTTTGGTAAGATACGTCACAAAAGAGTGTAATTAGTGGGTTTGATAATGGCTTGCGTGGGCTTGGAATTTTGTACTCTTCGCTTTAAGCAAATTTAAAAATCACCGTCTCATGTTTATAAAGGTTACAAAAACTTTAAAACCGCGCGCAAATAATTATAAATTTTACAAGACTCGCGCAAACCTCTGAAAAATTCAGAAATTTTACTACGGAAAATTAATGTACCGAGAAAATTAAAAAAGTTCTAACGAACATAAAAAAATCAGTACCATGCACATTATTCCAACAAGTAAAGTCAACAGACCAAGTTTTGAAATAGAAAACGGCTAATTATTTGCTCAAGGCAGTCAATATTTCTTAGAAAGCCCCTTTGGAGACACCTAGCTTCTCTTAGCAAAAGCAAGAATCTAATTTATACTCGCTAAGTAGACTGAAGACGGTTGGGGATTAAAATCCCGACTATTAGCAAGTCAAAACTAAACACTAGCTGCCTCACCGCTGCGACTCATCAAATGCCTTGCCGTATTATGAAAATTCTCGAATGAAAACATAACTGCACGCACAACACCAACAATTGTTTAAGAACGTTTTAAATTTAAGACCATCCGGCCGAGGTTGAAATCCTCAAAATATTTAAAACATCCGGCCTCAAACAAAAAATTAGACGTCCTTATAAAAAAGAAAAACCTTAGCGTTAAGACTTTCGCGCCTAAGCGATTTTAAAGCACTACGATACAAGTTAGATAAAACGCTATGTTATCTCCTAAAATACCTTTCCTTTTTCTTTCGCTATTATGTATTTGATTGAAATTAATTTACGTTATAAATTAAGTATAAAAATTGTTTCTTTCTAATACTAACTGGTTTACAGTTCCCAAACAAACCTACTTATCAAACAACCAAAGATTTACTCACAGTTAAACAGGCAACAGAACTCCTCCGTGTCTGAATTATACTGGTACGTGCCAGGTCTAAGACACCCACTACACTTACAGCACTTGAAACAAGAGCGATGAAATAGCTTCCTCTCTGCCACAAGTCGCTCAACCATAAACACTTTTCCGCCACACGCCGCACATTCACTGCCAACTGATGATGCCAGCAGTCGCGGTAAAATCGGACTTAACTCATCGGATCTCTTGGCCTAAAATAAAAACAGTCACAATTACAAAGATATCTATATAAAGGCTACAATGTGACTATCTTGTGACTTATACTAGTTTGCATTTTGCATAGCTCAATCGTTTGAGTTGGAGCACTCTGGTAATGGTATGCAAAAACAATACACACTCGTGAAGATATAACTCTCTTGTATCTTCAGTCTCAAAATCTTCTCTGAGCAGCACTGATGAGTCCTCAAAGGAAGAAACAGCACTGTCTGCAGATTGAGGTTAAAAACTACAATATAACATTTCTCTGAAAACGAAATGTAAATAAATTTGTGTTGTTGTTGTTGTTGTCACAAGAATAATTTTTATGCGTAAATGATGCGTGAAGCTTCAAGCCTAGTTCGCTAACAGTCTGTTATGGTTTGTGCTGGTGGTCTTACACGTTTTTATGAGAACAAAAACCAAATATGGGAAGAGCAAGAAGCAAAGGTTTCCCCAGATCAACAACAAGTTAAGAACAAGCTCAGACGGGCTAACGCTTGTGATTTCAAAATCCTCTTTTATTCATTTGTCGAGATAAAAACAATAAACCTGGGTTTTTTTTAACATGTGAAACACATTTTTTCACCAACATCGTTCCCTGGGAACGAGGATGATTTTTTCACATCTTAATATATCAATTATTTCTTTATATATTAATTATTTGCTGAGGAAAATTACTACTATGCGTTAACTAAAAGATATTCAAGGGCGCGTGCAGCACACCATTTATGCTCGAGTGCTGAAGAGATTTCAACGAGTGAACGCTGCGATGGAGTGAAAGCTTTTAAAAAAGAGAAAATATAATTCATCTCTCAAACGCCCATGTATCGTTTTTTGACACACATAATTATTGATAAAAAAGTTAAATGTTTCCAATAAGAATAAGTACTTTTGGTTCATTTCTAGAGGTACAAACAGCATGACAAAGCTGTTATTTTCACACGTGAGTCAATTTCCTCTGTACACCTTTGCACTGAGCAAATTTTTATTTTTATGTTTTTCCTGAGATAGATATCTGTTTTATTCACCTGGTATCTGTAATGTAATATTTAATTCCCGGGAATAATTGAATAATAACTTGAAATATAATTATTACTTGCGACACGTATCACGTGATCTACGTTGTACTTCATTAAAATATACTTCACAGATGACGTGAGTCATAAGTTTGCCATAAATTACAAATTAGTAAAAACGACACAGTTATTGGAAGCCTTTAGATTCCTTTCTTCTAGATGGCGAATGATCTGTTCAAAACTAAAAGCAGGTAAATGTCTGGTGCAGTAAAAATTCGCGTTACATCTGGAAAATTTTACCGTAGGAGATTTAGTATTTCCGGGGAAGTACGGTAATTCCATCCACATTACAAGTGATGAATATATAAAACTATTCATAAAATTCCAAAATGTATATTTCATCATATAGCGTTAAGTCCACAAACCACGGTGCTGCTATTACGGTTCCGGTAAAGTGCCCTTTAAAGGCAAGAATCGAACATCCCAGTGCAGCCTGTAAAAAGTGTAAATCGCCCATAAAAAATGCGTAATGCTTGGCTTCCTCTGTGGCTATATGTTGCGTTTTAAAGCATGCATTTTGTGCGTAATTTACTGTGAGTCGAAAGAATTATCTGGAATTATAAAGCTGCTTATTTCGCGATATGTGAGCCGGCATCCTACCCAGAGAAGGTAGGAATGTCTCGTTCATAGATTAATTTCTCTACCACTAGTGGGAAAATCGATAATGTACAAAGTATTTCGATAACATTCAGAGAGTTCGTTGCGAATTTAAGCGGGTCTTCTGTTCTAGCCTTACAATGAAGATGGTTCGACCTGATTACAGTCAGGTCACGTCTGCGAACCCCCAATGCCTTTTGTTTTTGAGAAACTCTTAATTACTCGCACTAAAAATACAACGAAGAGTCCTTGCGATAATTTAACAGCTGCAGTACTGATTGGATACATTTGGTACGCACGACTAAAATCTTAAGTGCTTTTCTAAAATATATATAATTCGCAAATGAGAGTTGATAATTTTCTTGCAAAGAACTTTCTCGCTGCTGTATAGGGTTTAAAGACTTCATGTAACAAAACAAACGAAGAACATTACCTCTTCTGCCAAACCACTGCCGCAACAAAGTTGACTAAAGAAGTGGCGTTTATGCCGACGGCCCATTGCTTTGACGATCCGCGGTCGATGAACTATTCTCGGCATACAGTGAAATTTCGCTGTCAACAAATTATAACAGCTTGAGTTTCCTCCAAAAAATATAACTGAACGACACGGTCAGTCGAAATCACGTTCTTTTACTGGGAGTGAACCATTCATCTTTGGATAAGAAATCTGAAACTTCCGGTCTATTATTCATAACAGTCGGAACCCACAAAAGCAAGCTGGTGACACGACCCGGACAGCCTACTTGAAAACCTTTGTTTTAAAACTAACAATTATTGATCGGCGGTTGGTCGAGATAAGAGTTTAAAATGCCAACAGGGCTCTCGATAATAAAAGAGCGCACTTGTAGAGAATGCAACCCAATTACTACTGAATTTGAATTGTTCTTTGAGTACAATAAACGACTCGCTTTTTTTCCGCTTTTCAATTTCAACATATATAATTGCAAGCACGAAGGCGAATATTTTCTTGAAAAAAGACACTCCTGAGGCATGCAACACAACATGTAGTCACACGCGAAAAAAAATTGTCAACATTTTTATATCGCAAAAATTTTCCAGACTCAGTATCAAATATTTGCTTTTTTCGTCCTTCATTTCATCAAATGATGAATTTAGAAATTCGACTGTAATATCAGAAGTACAAAATAGTTTGTGGTATGTATGAAATATTTTAAACATAATATTGATTGTTTATTTTGTATTTATAGTAAAACCGCGAAAATAAAAAAAATAACACCCGAGGCAAGGATAGCATCATTTATTTGAAACAAAAAACAGTCTAGGTTCATGAACAGAATTTTCCGAGAATTCAGATTTATCATCAAAACATTTAACGAAAATGTCAACACCACTTGAAAGAAATTACAGCAATTCTCTCTTACACTAAGGCGGCAATATAATTAAATGGGAATATATTGGTATGATCAAACTCGCTTTCTCTACACCTATTTCTTTAACTTTACCCAATTGCAAAATAGAAAAAAATGATATAAAGCAAATTTTTATTCTACGACCGAGTAATTTTGCCCGCAGTGATTGGTTTAAAATTGAAATCCATAACTTACGTTACAGAGAGAGGTACCATCTTTCATGCTTTGCCCTTGTTAGTTGTTTTCTTTTTCTTCAGGGCAAATAAAATCAGTCAACGGAGAATGTTTTTCAGATCGTAAGAATGTTCAAATCCCAATTATAATGACAACCAGTTGCCCATAACTTGCCCGCCTTTGAAGTGAAGTTTCATACCCGAATTAAAGGCCATTAAATTTTAAAACAAAACACTACTAAAGACGCTTAGTAATACAGTTTACGGTAATTAAAATTCAAGTTAGAATTGTTTTATGGTATAAATGACGAAGAAATGCCATATAATAAATATCTTATTTTAGCCTTGTTGATTTAGCATCTTCAGGCTTTTTTAGATAGATAGATAGCTTTATAAATTACCATCACAGCCATTGGCTGAAATACGGAATTTTTACAAAAATATTGTTTTGTTTTCTATTTGCTTCGTAACCCCTTGCGCTTCGCGCCTGGACATGCATAAGAATGATACGAGTCTGTATCTCATGATATGGACCTCACACGAGGTTAATATGGAATATATAAGTAGTCGGCTAGGTTACTAAAAGTAAGAAAACTCACATTCATTTGAAAGCTATTTTCGTGGGCGTAAAAAGTCATGAATTGATATGTTAGTATTACAACCCACATAAATTAGAAAATATTTTACGAGCCTTTGTCAAGAATATTAGCAAACGTCTGTACATTTTTTTAGTTGTTATCTTCACTTGAGTTTTTGTTATAATAACACAAGATAAACGCTTTTTTAAAATGTTGTCGATTCTTATTGTTTTAATTTTTTTGGCGACTTCACCAGCAAATTGTTTATAGTTTGTTCTTAAATTTTTAGCAGGTTTGAAATGCACATAAAAGGATTTGTACAAATCTTTGAAAACAAAATTCCCTGTTCTATATGAAGTTTGCAACTTGGATATAAAGATACAAAGAAAGCGCTCCTCGAGTTGAGTGCTTAGAAAAAGGTCTGAGTCACTAACGGGAATCGAACACGCAGCCCTCTGATTACCGGTCAGATGCTCTACCCACTGAGCTACAGTACAGAGACTCACACGGGAAGCCGAGTCATAGGTTAAGTTCTTGTCTTTTCCCGTTCTCTCAGTGGGTAGAACATCTGACCGGTAATTAGAGGGTTGCCGATTTAATTATATCCATTTTGAAATCACAGGTATTTCAGGCAATTTGATTGGTTCCCAACAAAAGCATTAATTGCACTCTTTTGAGTCTGTAAGCGCACTCTTTTGATCAACCAATCACAGCTTGAAGAAAAGGCTATAACAACCAATCAAAACCCAGAAAAATAGTAATGTAACTTGTTACTTTTACAAAATTTTTTGACAATGATGAACATTGGAAACACTTTTGACTGAAAAAGGAATAAAAAGAGAATTATATTTGGCTCAAAAAAGTGATTTCAAAATGCATATAATTAATTGGTAATTGAACTTTGTGTCGTGCAATTTTGGTCTGAAATCGTATTTGTGACTTCAAATCAAACTCGCGCTGCTCGCTCGTTCCATTTTGAAATCACGCGTGTGATTTCAGACCAAATTGCATTCCACTCAGTTCAAATACTATTATTAATTGGAAAGTCAATTATAAATCCCGCTTTCACCAGGCAAAAAGGAATTAATTGAATTCGGTGCGACAATAGCACGATGTATAAACTAGGCCTTGGGCTCGTGAGATCATTTAACTAAGAAATAAAAAGTCAACACAGCGTACATTCAATTGCTTTTTTTATATATACTATATGTCGGCTGGCCAAACCAGCCTTCTTCAGATAATAAAATACATATTGGTATGTTCAGACCTGGCTGTATTTATACTGGAGGACGTCAAAGACGACCTTAACAAGCATCAGAAAGGAAGTTTGGGGTCAGTGTGGTAAAGCCGGGGAGTCCAGATAACGAATTACGGTCTTATTTTGAACACTGTGACGGATCACGATAAGACTGAGTTTTTTGGAAGAATAACGTGACAACCTGAAGAGGGCTTTTACCAAGCCGAAACTGGTAACCGAACCGAAACTGTTTAGAAAGAACCGTTGACACAAGACAAGAGAAGAGAGAAGCACAATTATTTGGAAGAATAACGAATCACGGACTTAGCTTTAAGGCAATAACGGATCACAATTGCATTTTGTTCACCCCAGTAACGGATCACGGGTTTATTTTTGACCTAATAATGGATCACGGTAAAACCCTTTTTTACCCTGTAGGGTAAGTTCGCGATCATGGAGTGACGTCCTAAACTAGAAAAACTAACAAGCTGATCATGAAATATTGACGTAAAAAGAGGCCTAAGTCAAAGTAGTGGTCTTGTCATTGCCGTGCGGTGCTGTATTTTAGTCAACTTTCACGTACGCCAAGGGTGTCCAAATTTGGTCGTGCTGTTTTCATGCTATATATAGACGTTTTGGTCGCCTGGGAAGCGAAGGTCGTCCGTTAGGGAGGTCATTTAGACGCTAAGACGTGTGGACGGCAAAGACGGCCGCCTTATCGCTCGTTTTTATGCATGACATTAAAATCGTCTGAGACGACAATGACGTCTACTTACTTAGACGTCTCTAGTACAAATTCTACCATTTACAAACAACGGTTGTAAAATACGAGATGCTGACGTAGTTAAATTCCAAACAAACTGAATCAATACGCATATAGTAAAACGAGTGGCAGTTAAATGCAGACAAGTAACCGCCACTCGTTTTGTTACAGGAAATTCTTGCAAGGGAAAAACTGCGAAAAACGAACGAAATCATAGAAAAACTATCACAAAGAGCTGAAAAAAATTCAATCCCCACCCCCGCCCCCATCATTTTTTACAAATCGTCCGTTTCTCATGTTCAGCTTCTATTGATTTTGACGTAAACCATGCTTGTGGAGAATACATCTATGCAAGTTAGGAAAATTTGTAAAACTTTGCATTTATTTCCTGTAAAGTTAATTTCACTAACTCAAACGACAAACTGAAAAAATTACGTTGGGCACAAAACGTTGTTCCCGCCAGACAAAACATTTCGTCCAATCGCAAAAAAAAGAAAGAAAGAAAATCTCTCGAAATTTATGTCCCGGTTATTTGTTACAGTTTCACACGTCACACGGTTGTTGTCTCAGAAAAAAATAGTTTCAAGATTAGAAGTTGTCTACAATTTTAAAACACATTTTTCGAGAGGGAAATACCCTGAAGATTCTGGTGAATAGTTAAAGAGTTGGGAGGGAAGAAATGAAATCGGAAAATGTTGAGGACGAGCCGAGCACTAAACCGTCCCTAATGACAACAACAACAACAACAACAATTTATTGTATACAATATGAGCAAGAAATCTGTATGAGGATTTAAAACAGCGAGCTGCAGGCGAGCTGTTTTATACCTCATACAGAGTTGATGCGAACGTTGTATGTTATTTATCAAAGTCCAGCAATAACTAAAGCATATTTTGCTAAAAATTTCATAGATAGAATATTATTCTTCGCAGAAAATTCAAGTAAAAGTGGTATGCAAATCAGGGCGAATCTCTTGCATAAGTAAAAACTCGGTTTGCCTTATGAATTTTTAATGAATTTGATAAACGAAATTTAAAATATCGCACCAAAATGATTGCTAACGCTTTCAGAGATTACTTGATAAATATTGGGAAAAATTCGATTCCTGTTCTACAAATATATACTTTGTGAAGAGCTCACTATGTAATAATTTCTACATTTTTCCTGAAATATATAAAATATATAAAAGGCTAAAATATATGTGTATTAATTGTTCCTTCAACTGCAATTGAAAAAGAAATCGCTAATCTTAAACTTGGAAACTGGAAAGGCAATAGTTCTCTCGTGTACCAACTCCTATTCTTAAAATACTAAAAACTGTTTTAGCCAAACCTTTAGAAATCCTGTTTAATGCATCTTTTTCCGCTGAATTTTCAGACCCCCTCAAACTAGCTAACGTGATAAATCTTAAACTTACCTAAACAACTATCGACCAATTTCAAGGCTTTCTGTGTTAAATAAACTTCTAAAGATGATTATTTATACTAGATTACTAACATTCAAAGGGAACAATGAAATGTTATTTGACATCTTGAGTTCTTTGTACATTGTAGATTTTTCAGTATCTCTCAGTAATCAGAAGCCAATCCACAGCTTTTGGAAATTGTAATTATTATAATGAATTGGTAATAGGATTTCCTGTTCGTCCAATACTGTCTGTTGTTATCACTTAATATGATTAAACAAATTGGTTGCTAAAGCCTGGTTTCCACTTTGATATAATCTGTGCGATGATCTTTAACGGAAAGATCTCAGACGGTCGCCGACACAACAGACAAATGTTTCCATTTATGTTTTAACGATCGCAGATATTCAAAATCCAAATTTTTAGGCTACTTGACCAAAAATGACGGCAGAAAATCACTGGCGCTTATGTTAACTTGCTTTTCTGTTAAGCAAAATGAATTTGCGTCGCCGAAGACCAAGGGAAGCACAAGTGTTAGGTTCGTGATATATTCCATCAAAGACGTTTCCATGGTCAATTTTACACACTAGTATTACAAAAGTTGAGGCACAATGACAGAACGGTTTTTTTTAATAAGCTATTTCTGCGGCACCCTGTAGTCGCTACACGATTTATCAACACAACGATTATTCCAAACACAATTCATCAAAATTCCTAATATCCATGTTTGTTTCATCGCCTTTTAACTCGCACTCGTCGCCATGTTTGTTTTGGAGCCTAAATCCTGCTAAAATAATAGATTGATCTCGATAATAAGGGAATAACATGACTTTTTGGGGAAATATTGTTTATTTGCGCCCGCGTAGTGTCATTTGCGCAAATGACACTAGAAGGGCGCAAATAAACAATATTCCCGAAAAAAAGTCATGTCATTATCATTATCATCAATAAACAAGGCCAAATGATATCAGGAATGCGAGTTTTAATAATACTAGGACGATTACGACTACTACGACGATTACGACTACTACTACGATTACGACTACTACGACGAATACGACTACTACGACAATTACGACTGTTAGCAGAAACGCTCTGATGAAATGAGCTGTAGGGCTGATAATGCATTAGCAGCCCGCTGTCAGTCTTTTGCGGCCCACTGAGCGTGTGTTTTGAAGGGGCCGATTTGCTATTTGGCCGCGTGTATTGATAATAATGATTGGTTAAAGTATAACACGTGAGTTTGCTAAATCGCAGATTATCGCAGACAAGCGTTTCCATTAAAAATTATCTTAGTCGGCAACGCTGTTATGATCGGGAAAGCACAACCAGATCAGTCAACTATTCTGACCTTCCCGATGGTATGTCGCAGATTATCGCAAATTATCGCCGACACTAAAACAAAATGTTTTCATAAGTCTGGAATGTGACGCAGACCGTTAGCGATCGTAATCGCAGATCGTCGCCGACCCTTACTGATCATATGAAAACCAGGCTTAATCAAGCGTAATGATAACAAACAGAATTTGAGGCACACGAAGTCATATTACCATTACATATTTTTTTGTTAGAGTTATGTAAAGAGAAGTTAGATGTCGATAAACTGCCCGGCACTGAAAGGGAACTACAGGAGTACATTGGTTATCATTTCACGGCCGGAAGTTTTCTTTGAACTTGTCGCTATTCAAGAAAAATTGGGCCACTCTTCTTCGTTGACGACACAGCCTTTCTTCTCATAATCCTCCAGTAGCTTCCTCCACATTTTGTTCAGCTTAAGAAGTTTCTTATTTCCTTTGAAGAAAAAATATAACTTATTTCTTTCGTAAATGAAACAAAATAAAAATGATTTAACCAAAACTGCAAAAGGCTTTTTGCAGCAAGTGATCACATGGTACAAATAATAATAATAAATGCAATACAAATAATGATATACTGAGCCGATTTCTTCAAAGGTTGATAAGTACTAACCCGGGGTTAAATTTTTATCCTAATTTTTTTTTTTTTTGCAATTTTACAGACACTGATTTGAGGTTTAATAGAAATAAGATGACGTGAAGACTTGTCATTTTCTAAGATTGTATGTTTCGGACCATCAACAGCTATTGACATTGATAATAAATTATATAACTGATCATCATCATCATGGCGGCCACAGCCGAGCTTCACGCCTGAATCGCTAAAATCCGCTCGGTTTTTCATGTTTTTCATTTAGTTCAGATGCCTTTTTTATTTTATCTCACTGGCATATTGTATCGTGGCCTGTTTTTGAACTATGTTTTGGTAAGGATGATGGATTTCTCGACGTTTCGACGCCGTCCAGCGCGTGATTAGTCATTGTCATTATCATTAGTCATTATCAATATCATTAGTCATTGTCATTATCATTATCATTAGTCATTGTCATTATCATTATCATTAGTCATTATCAATATCATTAGTCATTGTCATTATCATTAGTCGTTGTCATTATCATTATCATTAGTCATTGTCATTATCATTAGTCATGATCATTATCATTAGTCATGATCATTATCATTAGTCATTGTCATTATCATTAGTCATTGTCATTGACATTATCATTAGTCATTGTCATTATCATTAGTCATTGTCATTATCATTAGTCATTATCATTAGTCATTGTCATTGTCATTATCATTATCATTAGTCATTATCATTGTCATTGTCATTAATAATTGCCATTATGATTTATCGTTATCGTTTTTAATCTAAATTCAGTATCTAAATCTCTCATTATAATTGCCATTATCATTATCATTATCATTATTCACTCCGCCACTGCCATTAGAACTACCACTGTCATTATTATTGGGCGCTAAAACATTAAAGCGAGACACAAAGCCATGTTACCTATGATGCACAGGCCTCTCTTTGCTCTTGTGAGTGCCACATTCATTTGGTGTCGATCAGTAATAAATCCTAGATGAGTCCGAAGCCACTGTTTGGAGGGAAACGGTTCGATATCATCTTCTGCCAAGGACCGCACCAGGGAGATTATCACATAATCCCATTCAGTACCTGTTCAAATATTTATTACACATTTAGGGTAGATATCCGTGTGATAAAACCGTGAATAAAAACCACATCAGTAAATTAATATGACGTCACTTCACGGTAAAATGATCCAATGAGAAAGCCCGGTATAAATAATTTCAACCAATCACGTCGATTTTAGAAAAACAATATTAGCAATTCTTACAACAAAATGAAAGCAGGAGAACCTCCAGAGGAAATAAAACCTTTCTTTAGACTTTTTTAAAGTACTACTAGCATCAAAATTTCGTACTCCCTTTTTTACACAAAAGTATTGTAGGTATTAAAAACATAACACAAACCGCGGTGATAAACATCAAAGCACAATGCATGTTGCAAATTTTCAAATATATTTTAGCTTGGCGTTCTGATCTGCATTGTAAAATTAAAGAAACCTTATTTATCCGAGATTTAAAGCCTGCTATGAATGTAAATATTGGCAGTGAAAATCTTTTTCTTTATTATTAATTAATATGTTACATTTGCTACTTATTTACAAGTTAGCAGTCTTCCTCGTCCTGTTTTAAGTTTGTTGTAACTTAGTTAAACGGTCACTTCTGAAGATGTATGTGGTCACATATGAAACGTCAAGTTAAAATATATTTGAAAATTTGCAACATGCTTTGTGCTATTATGTTTATCACCGCGGTTTGTGAAGAAAAATATTTGCAAAATTGTATTTAAAATAAACAAACTGCCCAGCCATTTTGTAATTCAAAAACTTGAAGTACACTTTTTACATTAAAGGTTGAAAGATGATGTTTTGGCATTCACCATTGCTCCAGTGCGAATCGCATCGTCAAGCTGTCTAGAGCACAACGTTAGCGGAAATGACATTAAATATAAACTCAACCAGAGAGAGGGGAGAGGTCAAACTGAAATAACCGTAAAATTACACATGAAGAAATTGATTCATTTTCTGAAATATCACAATCTATGTCAGAGGACATTTTCGCTGGCAGTAAATAAATGAATTCCTGGGTTTGTCGATTTGAAGCAAGACGCATGTTTCCATAGGGTGATAAAGGGTTATTTCGTGATCCGTTATTGGGCCAAAAATAAGTCCGTGATCCGTTATTGGGTGCAATCGTGATCCGTTATTGGGTCAAAAATAAGTCCGTGATCCGTTATTGGGTGCAATCGTGATCCGTTATTGGGTCAAAA
>JAOCPT020778142.1:0-15863 GCA_026546935.2 Palythoa grandiflora
CCTAATCTCATCTCACCTCATATCCTCCCCCCCCCCCCCATCCTGCCCCAATCCTTTCTTTTCCCACAGGCCTATAACTGATATGTGCATTAGAAAGAGTTCACACCTGAAATTTTCAAACACTGGTCTGTTGCTGGAAAGTTTCACTTTACGGATGAATCTCAAAATAGTTTCAAAGACGGTTGTGGCGGCACCATAGCTTATTTCTTCCCACACGAAACTGACCAGTTTTAATAAACCTGATAACTTCTACAGATTGTAGCAATGAAAAAGGCAGAAACTGCGCGTGTCGAGGATATTTGTCGTGTTACCCATCAAAATCTTGAGAACATTAACCAGAACCTAAAGGTGAAATCCAAGGAACTTCAAGACAAAACGAACCAGTTAAGAGAAGTAGAAGAGAGGTAACAAAAACGCTCTGTTTTTCTCACTTCGATGCTGTTACTTGTAGCTGTTTCAGGAATATAATGCTATCTAAAATGCTGTTTTATCCTTTTGCTGTAACTTTGATACTTTAAAATGCTATTTTAGTTCCAGTAGTCGTGGTTTTCTTATCGAAAAGGTATCTCTCTTATACTCTTATAAGAAACTAGAAATGAAAATGCAAACAAAATAAATATAGACTTCAGAACAACATAACAATATACTTAACGATAACTCACAGTAACACTATCATTTCAATTACTTTTGGTGTGGATCTTTTAATTTCAAGTTTTTGTATGATGCCTTCATCTGAAGCGCTCCAAACCTCTGCTTTATTCTAGGCTGGAAGAGCTTCGCGAGGCCGTTGCTTCTGCAGAAAAAAGAGAAAAAGAAAAGTCGGATAAATACTTGACAGTCCTTAGGGAAGGCGAAAAAGCGTTGGAGGAGAAAGCAGCACACCTTGCGCGGACTCGAAACGAACTTCAAAGTCAGAGCGTCGAGTACCTTAACTTGAGTAGCAGAATTGCAAGAGCGCGTGTGGAGCTGAGAGACTTGGAGGAGACAGTGACTGAAAGGCAGAGAGAAACTGAGGATATAGCTAAAACAAGAGAGGAAGAGAGGTTGGCACATGAAGAGATGCTCAAGGTATTCCATTTAGGCTGTCATCATTTGCAACATACGCGTAACCAATTCGCACCCAAAAGTGTGCCCTGTTAGAAATGATGGTATTGGTAATGAGAGATTTTAAAATATGTCAATTTCGAGCAGCTAGAACTGTTTAAAGTTATTGCCAAAAAGAAACCTGAAAAACGAAGAAAGCTTGCGCAAACAACCAACTATATATTTGACAGTAGCAGCGACCGTAACTACATCCAGTCCAGAACAAACAGGCCTCTCAAGCAGCGATGTAGGGTTGCTTTATCGCGTCATATAGAAATGATGGTTTCGCTTAACGCTACAAACGTGTATCACTGCACAGTTTTCTGATGTTGTGATAAATAGTTCCACTCATATCTCTGCGCGACAGTTTTAAAATCAAATCAACAACACAGTTGATTTGTTTTTAAAACATCAATCTGGAAAAACGTCGGTGATGGACATTAGTCACCAAGCCATCACGGTTGCAAGAGGTCGAAGTATTTTGCGAGGACAACCAGCCGGTCGGCCGGCCAGACAAAAATCGCTCAACGAAAGATGACATCAAGCTTGAGTTGTAAGCAATGGCACGATTAGTATGCGTTCTCCATCAATGTCGAACGCAACAAATAAAGTGTTTCAATGTAATTTATATTTCATGCATACTTTTAGGTAGTCGTGGTGTGATGTGGGAAGTTTAAGCAATACCGCTCTTAATTGCGTCATCCATTATTAAACTGCGTCAACAGTTTACTGTAGATTTTTTCCAACGGGGAAATAAAGTTGTTTTTATCATCATCATCATTGTCATTTCCAGGCACGATCGCCATCACCATCATCACTATCACTATCACTATCGTTATCATCATTATCACCACCATCAGTATAATCACTATCATCATCACTATCATCCTCATCCTCATCATCATCATAATCAAAATTGTTATCATCACTATAATCATGCGCCTTGACCATCGTCAACATCATCCTATCATTCTGTGGGGTATTTATTTTTACTTTACTGAAATCATTAATCATTAATTTAAAGTAATCCTAATTTCAGATAGAAATTTAATCTCTTATGGGAAATTATGTTTCTGTTATTCTATCATGTAAAGGAAGCAAGGGAGAAGTTAGAAGAGTTACACGAAGCAAGAAACGAGGTCCTGACAACACTAAGAAAGCACAGAGAGGAGCTGAAACAGATTCGAAACAACAATAAAGAACTTTGTACAGAATTATCAAAATGTGCTGAGATTAAGGCACAAAAAGAAAATGAGATTAAAGAGATTTCTCTGAAACTAAAGGAGAAGCTAAGGAAATTATTTGAAGTAAAGGAAAATCTAAGAAAAAGCCAGCAAGACTTCGAAAGACTGCAAACGCAGTGCGAGGACACTCAGGCGAAGCACAAAGGTTTTATGAAGGACTTGGAAAATCTGGAACAACAAAACAGTGAGATGGAAGGAAAAAAGAAAGCTTTGGATTCTTCTGTTAGTGACCTCCAGAATAAGGAGAACAGGTTGCAAACGTAAGAAGTTTTGAATGTATTCTAATTTGATTGTTATTTGTAAAGTGCAAAGAACAAACGTTGGCAAAGTGTACTCATAAAGAACGTTGGCTACTTTCTAATTTTTCTAATAAAAATTTTTTAATGTCAGCAGAACACGAAATCGCTTTATTCACAGATGTCTTCTCAGGATTTAAAACTAAAATATCAATAGGATAAAGCTAATTTAGAATTATAAAAACTCTACTATATAAAAATATGCTCGCTTTCCTTACAGCCCGATTTCAAGCTGTTCTACAGCCCCACGCCCCAGTAGCTAAAGCTAAGGACCTGGTTACTGCATATCAAGTCTTATTGCTGTTTACTGTACTTAATAATTCTACACCGATTTATATATAGCTCCAAAAAAGCTGACCTCCATTCTACAAATAAAACCCCTCTCTTAACAAAGAAGTAATTATATAACTTGTGTGGCTGCATGGCTTAAAATGAGTTTTTCTTGCAGTGAGCTGTTGCAGAAGGACAAATCTGTAAAGGAATATTTACTGCAGCTGGAATACCTTCAAAAAGATCTTGTGGTCACGAGAACAGAAACTTTAAATGCGTGCACTGAGAAAGGAAAAATTGAACAACAGCTAACAGGTACTGATGCTTGTCGTACCTTCTAGGGATTAAAATAAGTGATCCGATGTAGGGTTTTAAAAACGTATTTGAACAATTGGAGACTAAGTTGGTATCTTTTAGTATAATTTTATTGATAGCAAAAATTAATAACCTTTTTAAATCATAAATCATAAATCGGCCTTGCTAATCGCCCTCCTTTAAATACAAGGCATTTCAAGATGTTATTTATCAGTCAAAAATATTATAACTAACCTTTTAGAATTGGTACTTAGAAGTAATTAGAAATTATGTGTTCTCATGAAGGTACAGTTTAGGAGCCCTTTAGAATTGCACGACGAGAATCCCAGTCCATTTTCGATGGGAGTATACTCTCCTTCTCGGGTTGAGTACAGTGTATCGATGGAATCCTTCTTTTTTTTGGTTTTCTTAGCTTATATCCCAACAATGAAATTCTTGAAGAGATAAAACTGACAAGGAACAATGCGTTAAACGAGGTATTTTATCTTTTATCTTTCACATGAAAAGAGAAACAGGCAGAATTAAAGAAATTAACTGAAGAACTACAAGAGAGTCGAGAACAAGTTCGGCGTGAACAAGAGGTACGTTTTATCATTTTATAAATTAAATTATGATAATGAATTTAAGCTTGAATCTTTCTCACTTAACCAGTTGAAACGTGTTTTAAGTTTTTCTGGTACTAATCAGAAAATGTTCTTCATCTAATATATAATCTTCTTTACTTTTTTTTATTTCATTTCTTTTCCTTTTCTTTTCTTTTCTTTTCTTTTCTTTTCTTTTCTTTTCTTTTATTTTCTTATGGCTGTGTTCATTTAAGGCTAGGTTTTAGTTATGGTTATGGTTATAGTTGCGGATGTCATTATCCTTTTAATTACAGGAACTCGACAAACTGCAAGAGCAAAAACGAGAAAACAACGAAATGAATACGATGCAAGATCGGCAAGTGGAAGGGGAACAGAAAGCCACCCAAACAGATTCTGTTGAAAACACAGATAAAAATACGGAACGTTCTACGCAGCTTCAAATTGTTTCAAACCAAAAGACGAGGAAGAGACTCATTCCAGACATTTCTAGACTTACAAATAGTAGCTTCAAAAATAGTCCTGTGTCAATTGATGAAAATGTTGGCAGTCAAACCGTAAGTTTAAGAGTGATATTCGCTTTTGTATCCGATAAGGGACTCACGACTAATATTTAGTGGCCACCACTACTAGCAGTAGCTACTTGGTTTAAGTCGGCTAGAAAGTTCCTCTGATTAAAGTTTTTAAGTCATCTCGTTTCAACAGCTTTATGGCTATCAGATCGCACAAATCCTGATTGTCGAGTCATAAAGACAACTGAGTGATCACTAATCCAAACATGAGCCACACCAGAGTGTGTGATTTTTTTGTTACTATTTGTAAGACACCAATCATTAAGCGACTCGGATGTGGGGTTATCCTGGTTGGTTCACCAATCAGCTGGCTTAGACTGTAATTGTCCATAATATCAAGTATGTGCTTTAGATTATGGTCTTTTGCACCTGGTAAAATGTCACAATTTCCAACGCCCAAAAAATCATATTCTAGGCCCTCGTCGTCCATTTTGCCGATGATGCCTTCAAAAACACCAAACAAAGCAACTGGGGATTCAGGTCGGTACCAAGTGCTGACTAGAAAGTGTTTGGAATGGGATTTGTTTATCTCTACTGTTAGACATCCGAGATCTTCTGGACTCAGGTTCTTTCGAATCGGTGAAATTGACGTTGGTGCGTAGATAAATGCACACACCGAAACACACATGAACTAAACTTTGCAAGAATCAGGTTGATCTATTGGTCGCAGGGCCGTATGAGCAGAAAAAAGGCAAGAAGTCTAAACTGTATCGACACACATAGGTTTTATTTCATAATAATCCTGACATTTTTATTTGTGTAGTGATTTTGACCAGTACCCATAACACAAGGTTGATTCGAAAGCCATAAAATCCGAAATTGTAAATGCAGTTGGTAATCAGGAACACATTTTCTGGTCAACCTCTGAAAAACTTGACGTAAAGCTATTTCAAAATTACCAAGGGGACAAAGGAGGAGAGCATACCTCCACCCTCCCCCTGACACGCTTGCACCTCAAGACCGCCCCCCTGACCAAAAAATGCTGCCTGCGGACCCGGGTCGTAGTTCGCGCTTCCCACCTGTACGAGCCGAGATCAAACACTGGGCTGAGATTTAGATGATCTCAATCTGATTCCGAGGGCTTTTCTCCGGGTACTACGGCTTACGTCCCTCTACTAAATCCATGGGTATGGGTTATCGAGTGGGACAATTTTCTATAACCACATATTTGTTGACAATTTTTAAAATTCTTTGTGACGGGACCAAATAAATTGAAATAAACAACTAAAAATGCAAATAAATGATTTTGTTGTTATAGTTGATACTGTAATAAAAACATGTTGTTTGAAATGTTAAGCGATCCCTCTGTATTCACATGATGAAGCACCCTGTTTACAGCTCTGTCCAGAGACTTACTGAATGACCGTTAAATTTCATTACAGCCTCAATCAGTAATGGGTGTCTCCAGTCCCAGACCTGCTGCAATTCAAGGTAATCATCACTTATCAGATTGGCAATATATATATAAACACCCATCTATACCTTCTATATTCTCTATACCTTCTTTTTCTGTCATTCCTCTGGTTAATGTGCATCTTATATGTTTTAAAGCCGGCGTGGTTGGCACAGTATAAGATCTCTCCTTTTCAGCCACAAGGCATCGGCTCAGACAAGTGTTGAACATTTGTTTGACCATTTGAGTACCAACTTCTGCTTGGGGCGCGGCTAACCTGCCACGGATTTGTGTCCCGTCCAGGGGGAGTCAATGACTCTCAATTCTTTAACACTACAGAAACCGTAGATAAACACTGGCCCTATTGGGCCACTTAGGCTCATAAAAAGATTTAGGTTTTTTAAATTTTAACTATATTTGTATCATGTACAAGCTTAACCTTTTATATATCTAACTAAAGGTGTTTCATTGTAATTTCACAGGTTGCGACATTTCTGAATTAGAACAAGAAGCAAATCGACTGAACGTTGAAAAAGAATTGATCACCAAAGCACTGAAAAAATCTCTAGCAGAGCTAAAACAGACGAAACACACACTGAACAAAGTAACTTCTTTGTTTTGCTTTGTTTTGCTTCTTTGTTTTGCAAGTTTACAGAGCTAAGAATTTTGAAAACGCATTTTCTATTTTTTAAACTTTTTGAAAGGAAAAGGAAGAAGCAGAAAGACGTGTGAAGAAACTTCTTAAAGAGACAGATGTTTATCGGACAGAACTGGACAAACTTCGATTGGTAAGAAGTTCTTGAGATACAACTTTCCTTGCTTCGCTTGTGCTGGAAATGTCTGAATAGCCCTCGAAGCACTGGCTATTTATGCTAGTCAATGCATCGGTTCTATATTTTTCGCACAGACAGCTAAAAATCTCTGGTGTTTATGTCGGTCACCGCAGTGGTAGATGGATTGACGTGTCTGACCATAATCACAAGTTTGTGAGTTCGAACCCTGGCCAGACCACTAAGTTATGTCCTTGAGCAAGACTCTTTACCAATGAACTCAGCTGTATAAATCATTTAGTGTCCCGTCCAGGGAAAGTCAATGACTTTCGTCCACGTAACACTATATACACTAGAGCCACTGGTCTTGCAAAAGGATTTCGTGTTTTATATACACTCTTTTTAATATGAACGTCTTATTTTTGGGTCCAGGTTGAATGTTCTTAAACATTTTTGGGGATTTTAGCCTGAAATAAGGATAATAATGAATTAAATCATTTTTTTCCTTTATCCTTTTAGGAGCGTGAGAAAGAAAGAATGGTGGCTACTCTTGAGCTAGAAAACCTCAGGCAGGAAGCGGAAAGTGAACGAAGTAAAGCAAACAGAGCTTCTCATGAGATAATGGTTTTACGAGAACAGTTTGATAAACAAAAAGCTAAGGTACGCGTTCAGTAAATCACTCTCCCCTCCCTGGTGTAGAAGAATGTGATCAATAATAAGCAGAGAAGTTTACTTCTTTCTACCCTAACCTGTGGGGAGAAGAATTTAATATAATAATAAGTAAATAAAATTAACGTTGTGTCGAATCGTGACCAATTTTCCCCCCTTCCTTCTTGGACTGAAGAGTACCTAGGGTTTATAACTTGTGTTAACCAAACCCTCTTCCCTCCACTCGCTGTGTTAATTTCTTTGCAACCCTGTGGCTCCCAACATGATACAGAGAGCAAGTAGGGATGTGTATTAATTTTTCAAAAATCTTGACTGACAAATAACCTTTTGTTATGGATTAAGTTACAGCTCATCAGTTTTGAGGAGAAGAATGTTAGTTTTGTCAAGGAGGAGATAGAAACGCTGGCATCAAAGTTGAAAAAGGTCAGTTTACCATTTTCCCTGGAAGTGTTCAGCCGTCATATATATTTAGGTGAGATTAACCCGATTCCTTGTAAACTCCACATTCCAATAAATGGAAAAGCAAAATATCGATTTTAAAGATTTTTTAAACGAAAAATGATCCAAAACGCGTTGCTTTGTCTTTTCTTTGTGTTGTATCTATTACATCTTTGTATATATTCGTTCCGACCTGTTCTTGTTTTTGTTATTGTTCCTGTTCTTTTTCCTGTTCTTGCTTTTTTGTGCTTGTGCTTGTTCTTGTTCTTGTTCTTGCTCTTGTTCTTGCTCTTGCTCTTGTTTTTGTTCTTGCTCTTGCTCTTGCTCTTTTTTCCCCTTGCCCTTGTTCTTGATCTTCCTTTTGCCCTTACTCTTGCTCTTGTTATTGTTCTTATTCTTGCTTTTGTTCTTGCTCTTGTTCCTGTTGTTGCCTTGCTCTTGCTTTTGCTCTTGCTTTTGCTCTTCCTCTTGTTAATTTGTCAACCTCTGACTGCAAACAGTAGCAGCATTATAAAGCTCCTCGGTTACAACTCTTTTTTTTATTCACTTACTGCTTCTACAAATTTTGCGTGGCCTGTCAGCCTTCAGTATCAATTTCCAACGGCATTGTTGTCCATGCGCATGCGTACGATTATTCCAGCTAAACTGGCGGTGATTTCACATAACGGTGTCATGTTTCTTTTCTTCCTTAGTGGCGTATTGCACCTCAGTGGCGGAAAGCAATGTTGTTATTTTATTTCTATACCTGAATAGGATGTTACAAAGTGTCTAAATGAAGTGCAGTATTCGCGGGAACAGGCTGTTGAAGATTTGCATCAACTACAAGAGAAGAAAGAAACAATGGAAGTCCAACTTGTGACCCTACAAGACTCTATCAACGAGGTAAAAGTGCCAATACTCCTCTGGGTTTTTTTTCTAAAAACAGCTCTACTCTACTTATTTTTGTGTGTGTAAATCTAAACCGTAATGTTTACAGCTGAGGGAGCGAGTAAATTGACAGTATATTTAGTCTTTAACATATTTCTGTTGTGTTTAGTATTTAGGTGCATTCTTCTATGATACTCTTATTATATTTTCCGACGAGATATTGCAAAGTTTGTTTCTTTCAATTATTCCGCCTTTCATATTTTTGAAACAGGCGACGAGAGATGCTCTTAAAGCTCAAATGCAGAAAAAGGAATCGACAAAACAAAAGGCAAGTGACCACATCATGAAGTTAAAAAGATTCTTATTCTTCGGTTTTATTTTTGAAAGAAGAGTCACTCAAAAGTGAGCCTGCAAAGCCGACAAGATTGATAAGGTTTTGTAACGATCGGAGATCCATCTTGAGAGAATAACGAAACAGCACTGCTACTACTACCACTACCACAACTATCACTGCCATTGCTGCTCTCCTACTACTATTACTACTACCATTACCACTATTGTTAATTTAAAACTAACTTAGTGCTTTGTTAGGTAGCCTTTTCATTTTTTGTTACAGTTAGTATTATAAAGCGTTTGATTGTAACTAGGTTTAACTACAATCATATGTAAAAGTTATGCTTTAGCAATGTGTAAAAGACGTTACATCATGCAAATAAAGCTTGGTCCATACATACTACTACTACCACAGCCACCACTTTTATCATACTACTACTACTACTGCTACTACTACAACATGTGCTACTACTACGTCTACTACTACCACCACCACAATACCAATACTTCTGATATACTATTGCTACTATTACTATTACTACTACTAATGCTACTACTGTTACTACAGGTATTACTACTACTACTACTACTACTACTACTACTACTACTACTACTACTACTACTACAGCTACTACTACTACCACCACCAATACTTCTAATATACTACTACTGCTACTATTACTACTTCTACTAATACTACCATCACCACCACCAATACTCCTAATATACTACTAATGCTACTATTACTACTACTACTACTAATGCTACTACTGTTCCTGCAGCTATTACTGCTACTAATACAATTACTACTAGTACTACCACCACAACCAATACTTTTAATATGCTACTACTATGTTACTGCAGCTATTTCTTCTTCTACGTTCTTCTACTACTACTACTACTACTACTACTTCTACTGTTTCTATTACTATTACTACTACCAGCGCCACCACGAATACTTCTAATATACTACTACTACTGCTACTATTACTATCACTAATTCTACTACTAATGCTACTACTGTTACTTCCACTTTTACTACAGCTAGTACTACTACTACAACTACTACAGCTACTAATAAATACTCTATCTGACAAATGAATGCATTATTTAAAATTTGAAAAAAGATTAATTTATTCAAACTCAAACAGTGAACATGCTATGAAAATTAACTCAGCAACTCCTAATAGTTGCTATCGGATTTTAAGTGTGGGGATTTATAATAACTTTGACTTTGATAAATGGTACAAAATCCACATGGAAAAAGTACATTTTGTAATTTCTATTTCCAAGTCAATAATTAGAAAAACCTTAAATCACGCACTTAAAGCTAAAATGGAAAGATTTCCTTTTCTACTAACAATGATAAAACAAATTCTAAAATATCACGTTTATTAAAATCAAAAGATAATTATTCGATTGTTAAACAAGATTTTTTAGTTTCAGAACGAGCTAGTTATACCTTGAGAAAAAGCTACAGCAACAAGCTAAAAAAATTTCTCAGTCTCTTTAATGTTACAGAAACTTACAGTTTAGCTTCTCTTTCTGAGCAAAGGTCTCAGATTCAACACCCCGGCTCAGCCGAGTGTTGAACATTCGTGTAACCTTCTCTTCCGCCAAAGTTTACTCAGCTTTCCATCCTCCTTAGTGTCCCGTCCAGGGGGAATCAATGACTCTCATCCGCTTAACACTACAGAAACCGGAGATTAGCACCGGCTCCAATGGGCCAGTTTGGCTCGTAAAAGGATTTAGGTTTTCTGAGCAAATGGTTGATAAATTAATGCCTGCTTTGAAAACAATATTCGTCAAATTTTGGGAGCAAAAAGTATAAAACTATTTAAAACTTCAATTAAGATCTTTTAAAATTAAAAACAAGTAATCATTGAAACAGGAAGATATGCTCATCCAAAATTACCCCGTGAAGAAGGAATTTGTCAATTAATAATGCGACAAAAATGAAGTAGAAGATGAAGTGCATTAATACATTCTTGTAGACTCTACTTCAAACTCAGAGATACCTTACGAAGAAAATTACAGGCTGTTTTTAATATGAAAAAGAGAAACAGTACTTCATTTCTGTTCGAAATCCTTTCCAGCTCTAATAACAAAGCACAAAACTATTTGGCTCAGTTTGTAAACAAATGTTTCTCAATCAGAAAAACCATTCCCTCCAGCTATCAAATGAAGCATAATTGATTTAATTATTCTTACGATTGTTTATTTAAAATTTAATTAGTGTTTTGTTATGTAGGCTTTCGTCTCTAATGTTACTCTTAATATTTTGTTGGCGCATTATTAAGCTGTTGTAAATTATTCTGAATAACTTTCTGAACTTTTTTGCAGAGGTACCCCGGGTGGAATACCTTTATTACAAAGGTCGTCCAGATGTGGGTTATAATCTGACTTTCACCTGTGACGCTTCTGGGGATCCGCCTCCATCATATACATGGAGTAAAATTGGCCTCAACGACAATTCAAAGGAACATTTAAAAACTGGCGACGGGCAGTTGATGATAGAAAGACTGTCAGCAAATGACGCAGGAAAATACATATGTACAGCAACTAACAGAGCCGGATCAAACTCAAAATACATAAACATAAAAAGATTATCAGGTTGGTGTGAAACTATTTGGAAGTTTTTTTATTTGGTACTGAAAAAGTGTGATTGGAATTTTTCGCAAAATTTATACCTAGCTGGAATCAGTTTCTATCAACTGAAGGATTGTTTTCAGATAGATGTAACATACGATCTTAAGGGTTTGCCTCTTCCTCTCAAGGGACTCCAAAGAAACCACAACATTTGTGTAAAAAAGTAATTCCAAACCGTGGTTTGTCAAGTGAGAGCATCTTTTGTCTAAAAAAGTAATTCCAAACCGTGGTTTGTCAAGTGAGGGCATCTTTTTGTATCGTATCTCAGACTGAAAACGATGAAAGATCTCGTAGTGGTCTGGTCTAGTTAAGACCTCCAAATCTACTGATCCCGTATAATTAAAGGACCGCCAGAGATAGGGCGTTAGGGGCGACTGGGGCCATAGTACCCCACGTTTTTGGCCAAATATAAAATTATAATTTGACAAAAGCTTTTAAAAGATAACTTTATTAACTTATTTATGTTAAAAACATATAACTGATCTGTATTTAAAATTATTTTCACAAACTTCATCTGTGTAGACTGTTGCCTTTCTCAAAGGTGTGGTATTGATTTTACAAGAGCAGCTTGAAATAAGTACATCGAATAAATTATAAAACCCAGGGCCGTGTACAGGCCTGAAGTGTGGAAGGAATAAAAGCGGTCATGCTTCGTAAACAGTGTGAAAATAGAACAAAGGCCAGGCTGACTAAAGAAAGAGTTTCAGGAATCGTCTATAAGGTATAAAGTGCAAAGACTGCACTTTTACCTACGTCGAAGAAAGCTGGAGCTGGCATTCTACCGAGCATAACCTGGCACGAGCGGCTAGCAAAGAATCAGCAGTCTGAATACATGCTGTAATTACAACTCACAAAGCGCACTGACGACATGCTCAACTTTTAGAGACCAATGAACATAATCTTACCACACGGTTATTTCTAGAATCATTTGAATTACTCCAGCCTGAAGCTCATAAAGTGGCTTTATTCCTCCACTGCATTGGTCCAGAAGCAGTAAAGATCTTTAATGGCTTATCATTTGAGAGGCCGGAAGCCAAAGGTACGCTAAGTAATATAATAGCGAAGTTCAATGACTTCACTATAGGGGAGACGAACGAAACGTACGAACGGTACGTATTCAACAGTAGAAATCAAAAGGCCGATAAATCAATAGATGCGTATTTAACTTGTCTACGCACGTCAGCTCAGTCCTGCAACTTTTGCGACTGCATGAGAGACACGTTGATACGTGATCGCATTGTACTTGGGGTAAACAATACCGCCAATAAAAGAAGCTACTTCAGCAAAGAAACCCTACTCTAAATAGTTGTATCGATATATGTCGTAGTATGGAATCAGCTTCATCACATATGAAAGCTATTGCCAAAGCCAGTAACAAAATAGAAGATGTTCATGCTGTGAATGTGAAACCCACGCCCGAAGCGCGCACTGTAAAAAAAAAACAAAGAATGATCGGAATGTCCACCCCCAGCAAGCAGTTAAATTCTGCAATGGCGCACATCCATTACAGAAAGACAAATGCCCAGCCAGGGGACATAAATGCCGAAAATGTGGAAGAAGAAATCGCTACGCAAAATGCTGCGATGTTGAATTCATCGGAAGTGTACATGAGAATGTGTGCACAATAGATGACATCTCAAATTGCCCTAAAGAAATTCACGCAAAGATGTTTATCAACAAGAAACCTGTACAATTTGAAATAGACTGTGGCGCGCCAATAAATATTCTACCGGAAGCCTTTATCGACGGCCATGAAAGTAACGCCAACTACGAAAACGCTAATCATGTGGAACAAAACAGAAGTCAAGCCTCATGGGACAGCAAGAATCATCATAAAAAATCCTAAGAACAGAAAAAAAATTCTCCGTAGAATTCGTAATAGTGTGCGAAAATCTCACTCCACAACTAGGTACGAGCAACTCGTCAATCAACGGTTTGTGAAAGTACCAATCAACTCCTGACAATAGAACAGATTGTAAACGATTTCCCTGCAGTATTCAAGTCTGAACTATTCCCTGGCGAAGTTCACGTAGAAGTTGACGAGAACGCAACACCAGTAGTAGCACCTACGAGAAGAATCCCTGTGGCACTGAAAGAGAAGTTTAAAGATGACCTTGACCGACTAGAGGCTCTAAATGTAACAGCAAAGGTCGGCGAACCAACTCAATGGATCAGCAGCATTGTCGTGGCAACAAAGAAAAACCGGGCACTGCGAGTATGTATCGACCCAAAACCATTGAACGAAGCGCTGAATAGAGAAAGATACCAATTACCGGTGATAGACGACATATACCTGAGCTCTCGAAAGCGAAAGTGTTCTCCACAGTCTTCGATTTTCGGTCAGGATACTGGCACTGTATTCCCGACCAGGAGTCCAGTCTGCTGACGACGTTCTCTACCCCACACGGAAGATACCGCTGGCGCCGACTTCCCTTTGGTCTCACCGTCTCGTCCGAGATATTCCAAAAAAAGTGTAGATCAAGTACTCGATCGTCTAGATGGAATCCTCGATATAACTGATGACATCCTCATATACGGCGTAGGGACAACCGAAGAAGAAGCTAAAGAGAACCATGACCACAAGCTGCTTAATCTACTGAATAGATGCAAGGATTACGGTGTCGCCCTAAACCCAGACAAAGTGAAGCTGAGGCCAAGGGAAGTGAAATACGTGAGGCATGTATTCTCAAACAAAGGCGTGAAGGTCGACCCAGACAAAGTTGCCGCGGCAGTAGAGATGTCAGGACCTACAAATGTCGAAGCATTACAGCGACTGAACGGCTTTGTCAATTACTTGACAAAATTCTTACCGAAAATAGCAGACTATATAGAGCCTATTCGTAAACTAACTCACAAAGACACGGCATGGGAATGGTCTCAGCAACAAGAGAACGCCTTTCAAGAAATAAAGCGTCTAGTAACTGTTGCACTGGTGTTAAGCTACTACGACCCAGAAGGTAAACTGGAGGTGCAATGCAACGCAAGCAACAAAGGCTTAGGAGCCGCGACTACAGCGCATGATGATGAGATTGCAGAAATACAACTTCAAAGTCAATTACAAACAAGGAAAACACATGTACCTTGCAGAAACTCTCTCACGAGCCTATCTATCCTCGACAAAACACCCATCTGGAACAGAGTTTGAGATAGTGAACAACGCAAGGTGCTTACCGATGTCTACCGCCAGGATAGCAGAGATCCGTACGGTGACAGAAAGGGACGAAGCCCTGCATGCAGATGCTAAAGCAAGTAATCCTACAAGGATGGCCAGAGAAGAGAAAGGACCTCCCTGAGCAAGCCAAGCCCTATTTCAGCACACGAGATGAGCTCACAGTCCAAGATGGTCTGATATTCAGAGGTCAAAGAGTAGTAATACCGCAAAGCCTACGACAGGACATGAAGCAACGAATTCATTTGTCTCATCCAGGTATCGGATCATGCCTATGCAGAGCCCGTGAAGCTTTGCTCTTGCCTGGGATGTCAGCAGAGATCAAAGAACTACTCGTATCGTGTAAATATGCATAAACTACGAAGCAACCCCGCAGAAAGAGACGCTGATGTCTCACAAAGTGACGACGACCCCATGGGAGCAGATTGGTGCAGACCTGTTTACTCCCTATGGAAATAATTTCTTATAGTCACATCCGACTATTACAGCAATTTCTTTAATATTGACCGACTCTCAAACACCCGAGCATCTACCGTTATACTTAAGCTAAAAAACCACTTCGCTCGCTATGGTTGTCCTGAGCGCGTGATTAACGACAACGGACCTCAGTTCTCCTCTGAAAAGTTTGCACTGTTTGCAAACCAATGGAATTTTGTTCATAAGACAAATATTCCGGGCAACAGCAAAGCGAACGGTAAGGCTGAATCAGCAGTGAAAACAGCGAAGAGGCTTCTAAGTAAAGCAATAGACGCCAATACAGACCCCTACTTAGAATTCTTGGACTACGTATACAGGAATACACCTAACTAAGAAATGAAGTCAAGCCCAGCCCAAAGACTACTCAACAGAACGACCAGAACCTTGCTACCTGCAACAAAACAGCTTCTTCAGCCTAGAGTAGTGTTTCCTGATGCTGAAATCAAAGATCTAACGAAAAGGCAACAACAAGAAGCGAAATACTAGAATCGCTCAGCGAAAGACCTACCGCCCCTAGCTGAAGGTGGCACCGTAAGAATGAAATCATTTAGACTCAGTTATAAGACCTGGAAGAAAGCTACTGTAGTTAAACGCCTAGATGAGCTACCATACAAACTGGAAGCACCTGGGGGAGACACTTACCGCAGAAACCGATGTCACCTGAGAAAGACAGCGGAGAAGGCAGTCACATCTGAACCTGTAATAACAGAGCCAGCATCACCACTTCCTGACACGAC
>JAOCPT020778888.1:0-15858 GCA_026546935.2 Palythoa grandiflora
CCGCTGTTTGTTTGAATTATTCACACTTTTTGCTACAAGAACTTCAATGAATCAAAGGTTTGGCTAGCACAGCAACATATTTTGGTAGATATTTAAGAAAAACGCTTGAATAATACGCCACTGCCGAGAACATCAAAGAAGAGAATATCTACATGCATGTATCTACTGGCGACTGAATTAAGTCACGTGCGTCCTGCATACGATAAACAAAATGAAACGCTGCAAAAATATGGTATGATCGATGAACTCGATTGAAGAATTGTTGAATTCTCAATAATTATGACATTGCAATTGTCAATTCACAATATGACATTGCTTTTTTTGCCCCATAGGCCGGCAGATTGAACGCTTTAACTGACTGGAACTGTAGAACCACGCGAACAAGTATAAGATGTTTTTGAGTGAGCGGATGACATTACAGGCTCGTACGCATGATTAATTATTTTTTTTGAAAGGGATCCAACAAGTTGGTGTTTCCAGCGAACGGATGGCCAACACGTTCGAACAAGTCAGTGTTTTCAGTGCTGGAACGGGTGATCAAGTTGTTCAAACGAGTTGGTATTTTCAGTGAACGGGTAATCAAGTCGTTCGAACGAGTTGGTATTTTTAGCGAACGGGTGACAAAGTCGTTCGAACGAGTGGATCGTTTTACCTAACGGTTGACCAAGCCGTTCGAATGGATGCAAATTTTTTCAAACGGCTTTGTAAAGGTTTGAATGGAATTCCGTTTAAGAACGGAAAGTCGTTAGAGTACGTTTTCCTGTGCAAGGTCACAAATGTCGTCATAACTAACAATTTTGGCCACTTTTTAAACTGAAATATATCTGGAAAGAAAAAGGATTTTTGAAAATGGAAAAGGGAAAAATGATTCACTACTAAAGTCCTTTCAAATAAAGTCTCAAGAAAGGAAAGATAAAATTCGATTGTAGTGCCACTTTGAAACAATATTCTTGTCATTAATTTTTTTATTGCAAATTTTACGATAAAATTTGCAATAATTATTTTGGCCACATTAATAGATCTCTATTTTAAAAAGTACCTTTCATCTTCACTTGTAGCTGAGTTGCACCATTTTAAAAAGGTTTTCAGTAGAGTTGTTATCCGACGAGCATCACCTGTTCCTTCACCGTCAATCAGAAGTCGCTTTCGAATTATTTCATCTAAGTGCATAATATTATAGTACTAAAATTAGGTTTTCAAGGTCAAGAAAACAAATTGTTTTATTCCTCAAATATACAACACTTACATAAGCTTTAGCAGGTCTCTTTTCCGAAATTACATACTGGTTTGTGATTAGCTGATTTATAATCACGATGAAACTGGAAATGGCTACAACTGAGCACTGACTTAAGGTGCCTATGAAGTGAAAAATTTTATTGAACTAAAACGTGCCCATTCAAAAATGAGTAAAAATGGTGGTTACAGCATTTTAATTGCATACTTCCTTCCAAAGATATGTTGGTTTTCCTGATATGCAAATTAGCATAGCTATGATGTCAAGTTGTGTTCAGAGTTTTAGTAAAAGAAGCCACATCTCACCCATTTTTGGGAAAACATCAGTCAAACTTGGTGAAGTAATAGCATAAGGCTTAAGGTTAACATGTTTATTTTAGTATTTTTGTTTCCATGGCACCATGCTTTTCTGCCAAAACTCTGAACACAACTTGATGTCATAGCTATGCCAATTTTCATATCAGGAAAACCAAAATATCTTTGGAAGGAAGTACACAATTAAAATACTGTAAAGGCCGTTTTTACTCAGTTTTGAATGGGTATGTTTCAGTTCAATAAAATTTTGTCGTGTCATAGGCACTTTAATACCACCCTAGCAATTAGCATAAACTATTTTAGGGGAACTTATTTAAGTATTACGTATTATAACTGTTTGAGTCGCTTTTGTCCTGACGACCAGAGTTTTTTGGGCAAAGCTGAAAATAAGTCTTCGTTGCCCTGTGTATTACAAGAAAATTTGCTTAATACCGAGCCCTATGTCTAATGCAGCTTTATTACTTCACGTTCATCATCCTATAAAACGCACAGTTTACGTAAGCTTGAGGAACAGTAACCGGATATTCTTAAGTTGCTAGAATAAGATCCTTCTTTAGAACAGCGGGATACATTACAGCGGCTTGGTAAATATCTACCGCTAGTCACCTCACAACCTGTTTAGATCTCAGCAACAATAAAACAGCATTATGACAAAATAAACTCTATTACCACTATAGAACTTATAGCACTGCACATTTTCGTTACTAGAACATTATATTAAACAAAGTAGTTGATTAGCTTTTATACTTACCATCGGTCGCCATCTTCACAGCTATATTTTTGGCCCGTTGTGTATGACTTACTTTATCGTCCTCAACTTCTGCGCATGCGTCCTTTCGCTATTCGTATGCAATGTAGGTGCGAAGGAATCACGGAATGAAGCTGACGATTAAAATACTGAATGGTGAAGGAACCACTGTCGATGTAAGCAAACTTTTATGTGTTTTCTTAGTTATTAACCCCGCCTAACAACTTAGTTAGTTGTTAGGTAGTATAGAACTGTGTTTTAAAACAGCGTTTACTTTACCGAAGAGTAATTGGTAATTCTGCTAGACCGAAAGACGTATCTATCGAAAATACCCATGCATGTGCCGGTTTCTTTACAAACTTTTTCTAAACACTAAAAACAAACCTTCCTATGTTCATCATCAGAAAGAGAAATTCTGATGTGTCTTTGGAGGAAAATTAACAGAAAAAATGCTGGGAAAAGTCAGATTCCCCGAGCGGGAATCAAACCGCAGTCATCTGATTTTTTCCTGCATTTGTTTAGTTATTATTTCCTTCAAAGACAACACATCAGAGAGTCTCTTGCTGATGAGAAACAAATTATTCGAAACGTTTTGTATGCATATTAAAGATCCCTATGTAATTCCGTGTACATTCACATAGGTTCAAAATTTGAACTGATATATTTCACTTTCACTTTATTAAGGTGCCTTCCTCTCCCCACAACTTATTCAGGAATTACGCATCACTACTGAGTTGTTCAAAGGCTGGTTGACTCAGCCCTGGGTTAAGCCAATAGTTATTCAGTAATTTTTTTGCTGAGGAAAGAATTATAAAATGCTGTTGAGATTATGACCACACGTATAACCAACATACCCCGCGTCACACAGGTTACATGACGTTTCGGCATCATCTTGATGCCATTTTCAAGATAAAAAATTCAATGCAACTGGCACTTTAAGTAGTAAATAATTAAACAATAGGCAGTAGTTAAATAACTTAATGCAAAAGAGAGTTCAAGTTGAAAATTAGCATAAGATTGGCTTGAATAAACAATTAGCAAAGTAAATAAACACCGGCTAAATAAAAACTTTAGCAGAAATAGAATCGCTCTGCACGTTCAGTTCTGGTTTTTGCTGCCTAATAAATAACATTTCTTTGGTTAGACAGTCAAATTTGCTTGAACATTTTGCCAGAACCTTGAAATGATCTAATAAATTCTCTGGAATTCATATTCATATTGTTACATAATCCATGCTTCTGTTTCCAAACTTGTAGAGACAGAAATAGGCTGTAGTTTTGGGATTGTCTTTTTCCATTAAAAATTTGAACATTGCTCGGAACAGTATTACAATACTGACGAGATGAATCTTCTTCTTCTGTTCCGTGACAGAAGTACCCTTTATTTCTTCCCTCTTTCTACATTGTTCTAGCGATTTGTTATGTCTGTTTGCTCTGTCAGCTCTCTCTATAGCCAACTAAAACCTGCACCTTTAAGGCACTTTTCTTCCAGACTGTTTTAGATATTACGAACAATTTTGTCATCGTACCGGATTCTAATCATTAGCTAACGAAACGGGCTTAATGAACTTTTTATTCAACAGAATTATAAGTAATCAATAGTTCGTAAACTTGAAAACTAGGACCATAAACCTAAAGACAATAATTGCGTTACTTAAAATAATTACTCAAATTCTGTGTTTAGTTATCTACTAACACAGAATTTGAGTAATTGACATGTCGATTCTTAAAAGCGTTATACAGCATTTCCTAGCTTAGTGAACAAATAAGCTGCAATTATTCTAAATTCTTTAATGTAAAATACAGAAATAAGTGTTTGTGATTACTCAGCAGAAAGTCACGGTTGTTAATGAACTAAGACTACTCTCATTTGTTTACATTTCTCAAAATCTAGCTAGTTTCCTCTGTTTCTTTGTGACAAGACTAAATTCAAAAAGGTTCTCAAAACTCCATTTCAAAATTAGTCTGAAAACTAAGTTTTCTCACGGTACTAGAGCTGAAAAGTCTTTTATTTGTGAACAACTAATCTAAACCTAATAATAGAGGTAACTTTGTTTTTCAAACAGTTAGGTCAACGCAAAAGTTAACAGATAGACGTAAATTATTTAAAAAACTAAAGCTATCTAATTATGTGCCGTAATAGTATCATGCAGATGTTTACCAGATGCTTAACCTCTTTAAATGTTTTTCTGCTTTTAGATTCGTTTTCTCCTGGCCCTGCTCTTGAAAAAGGGTTCTATGATGAACTGAAGTCCCGCCACCATAATTTTGGCCAATCGCACAGAGGTAAATGGTATCCCACCCGTAAGATAGGTATTCGAGAACCAACAGAAATAAGGGGTAAGTTAACAGGCGTCATTACTTGTATAAGAGAGACTCATCTACAGTCTATATTAGAGCGAAACATCAGCATTTAAACTCCGTACGCTTTTTGGCAACGGCCATAATGCTGTGTAAACAAGAACAAAAACATGACATAGGGAAAAGTAAATGAATGCGCTATTATATAAAGATACAAAAGTTGTCTTATAATGTCGAAAAGGTCTTCACCTAGTAAGCACAACAAACAACTACGATATTGGTGTTAAATTGATTTCTTTTGTTTATTATAGCTAGTTCTTCATTATAAGATTCCCAACTAGTGCAATTAAATGAGTTTCTATTGCTTTGTTAAAAAATTTGAATGAAATTGAAAATTTTATCCAAGATGGCGGACAAAGCCGGAGGCAACAGGAAGAACTGCTTTTTTGTCTCCAAATGGAAAGGACACATTGAAGATCTTGGAGAGTGTTCCCCCTCCTCACACGTGCCCGTGTATTTTTGTGTAAAAGGCCTGCCAGTTTAAGGGTCAACGTTTGATTTAAATATATTGGACTGACTGCAGCTGCTAGTCACTCATACGTATAATGCATTTGACAATTTGTGATGCTGATAGGACTGAGTGGAGTCCAATTTGGTCTGTTCTCATTACTCGTTATTAACAAAATTGGATGAGCGTTAAGCGCAAATCCAATTTGTTTAATCACAAGTAATGATAACAGACAGAATTGAACGAACACGAAGTCCTATTACGAATTAATTTCATATAATAATTCATAATTACCATTTCTGAAAACTAAATTAAAAGACGAAATCTTTACGGATAAAAAAACATTTTACCATAAATTTTCATAACATTCGTTAAATGGTAATGAAATGAGTGGAGTCCAGTTTTGTCCGTTATCACTACTTGTTGCTGATTGGTCAGAAATCCTGAAGCCCAGATAGTGATTGGTTCATTCAACTGTCCTGATAACAGGTAGCTGAGTTCCAAGGCGATTAGGGAAAAATAGAGTTCAGAATGAGCCAATCAGATTTGAGGAAATTGTAATTATTATAAAAATTGTAGATACATAACTCTAGGAATCTATAAGGTTATACAGACACGCCTTCATTCTATAAAAAGCTATGCTGTATACTTGTTTATGTTTTTGTTTTTCTACAAAAACCTCTCTTTGAAAAACAAAACTATTGGAGAAATGTACACGTATTTTGAACTATTGCAGATTTTCAAGAGAAACGAGAAGACCATTATACAGACGAGGAAATTCTCTCCCAATTGATCCCTTTGGAAGAAAAATGTCGGTCTTCAGGTAGCAGCCAAGATGATCAGTTAGTTCAACTTGCTCGATTCAGTCAAAATAAGTCTGCACCAACTGGGGTAGGGCAATCCCTTAAGCTGTTGCTCCACTTTCTTCGCAAGGTAAAAGAGACGAACTGTTTTTATCCATTTTGCTCTATCCTTACCTTTTTTATCTCAACTTGTGTTATCCATACCTAATTTTATCTTTACCAGTTTCTCTGTATTTTTTTACCAGTTCTATTCATATGTAGGTCATGATAATGACAATGTTGTTGATATTGATGGTGATAATGATGATGATGATGATGATATTGATGAGGGTGATGGTGACTGATGAAAATGGTGACTTATGATGGTGATAATGATTTTAATGACGACTGATGGTGACAGATAAAGATTATGTTTTATGTTTCCAAAATCTTACAGCCATGCAGGCAAGAGTGCCTTAATAATCAGGGAAACTAAAGTTAATAGTACAGGAATTGTTTTAGTTTGATAAAAGCAAATCTGAAGGAAGAAGATAATTAGCGAGCCAACTTTTGTGTTTCTTTGCATTATCCAGCTGCTTTACAGACAATATTTATTGTACAATATTTCTTTTAATGTACAGGAGTACACAAATCCAGCGGTTAACGCCCATATAAGAGCAATGGAACAAATTCTGCGACAGACCATTCTTTGTGAGAGCGGAATCTTTATGGAGGAGAGAACGCATGCGCAAAGGCTCCGTGTCGATGCCTATAGCCACGTGTTTTACTTGTTGATAGTTGGTCTTGTGAATGGCAGTTTACCTCTGTGCTTTAGTGAAACCGAGAAGCAGCAGCTGAAAATGGAGTTGCGGCCAAAACTGGCCACACTTCTTAAAAATCCTCCGTATAATAGTCAAGACCGCATGAGATACTCTATGGAGATAATTATAAAAGGCATTGGATGGATATCTTCTCCAAAGTTATGCTTGAAGTTAAGGAAATTAAAAGAAACGAAGCACATGTTAGAACAAATGATTTGTCAGGAATGCACCAGAGAAGACGCAAAACAGTTGCTTCAACACATAACCGAAAATTCAAAAAGCGGATGGTTCAACATGCACTTTGTCATGTACTGGCTTTATGCGCAGGTTTGAACTTGTTTCTTGCAATTATTAATGAGCTAACAACACTTGTAAGATACAAATATAAATACTTTATTTGACGTCATTTTTAAGAAGGTAGTTGCCTGTTTGTCCTGTTTGTTAATGTTTAAAGGAGAATCCATCATGCAGCAAATTGGTAACAAGTGGACAAAAATCTTGGACCAAGATTTTATACATATTCCACGTTTCTTGTGTGTCTGTGCTCAAACCAATATTATATAGATCTTTTCTAATAACATCAAATTTGAAAAATGAAGTTGAAATTCCTATAAATTACTTGCAAAATATGGTAAAACTAATTTATCGACAACAATTTTGCGGAACCCCGAACTTAATTCCTGGTCGTAGAGTTGGGAGGAGGGAGCACTGAACAATACGCTAACCTGACCTCGTATGTTGGTTGAAATTTTATGCAGGTGATGAGGAAATCTCGCAGTCAGCACACCTTGCAACTAATGGGCTTGATTATTGTGGAACGCCAAGCTGAACTTGCAAAGAATCGAAAGGGAAGAAACAAACACGATTGGAAGTTTGTTTTGCTTGCTGTAAATATCCTAACTGATATTTTGTTGAACAGTAACCAAAAAGGTACGCGTGTTACTAAGAATGTTCATTTAAATTTTAGGCTTTCTGCTGTAAAGTTTTAAACTCGATAACGCATTTATTCTGTTTCGTTCTGTTCTACTCTCTCTACTCTATTCTCTACTCTGATATTCTATTCTATTCTATTCTATTCTATTCTACTCTGTTGTATATTTTCATATTATTTTGATTATCAAATCTGTTAATGTAGGGTAAATCAAGAAATAGATCATTCTCTTCATTGTCTCATAATTATATCAATATATATACATTTGAATGCGGACACAGGTATATATATATATATTTATATATAGTTAATTAACGCAAACTCTTTCTTTTTCTTCTTATGCCAAATTTATATTCAGACATTCGGCATCAGGCTTCTCTAACTGTATCACAGCTGATTAGACGCGAAAACATTCGGAAGTCACCTGACCTGAGGACGATCGTTGAGAAGTATTCTGACAGAGCCATATTGGGTGCAGAGGCAAAAGAACGCGAAACAATAATCAGGAGCCTGTTTAAGGAAAATCAAGAGATTCAAACGTTTACCTGCCTCAAACATCTGAGTGCTTTCTATAAGATTCACAACTTAGAGGTAAGACATTGTTAAGTTATGCTAACAACTAAATCCTTTATGAGTCTAAACTGGCAAATGGAGCCGGCGCTTGTCTCCAGTTTCTGCATTACGCGGATGAGAGACATTGACACCCCTAGACAGAACACTAATCCCAGTTACAGTTATCCCCCGGCAGAAATCGATAAAAGCTGTGTCAACATTGGCATAATGAAGGTTACACTGTTTAATTATCGGTAGAGCCGTAATTTTAACTTGTGGTTCGGGGCATCTGTTCTGTTTTTCTAATTTTTTTGTGTGTGTGTTTACATGCATGCATCTCCTTCTGTTGTACTTAATTTGTTGTATATTTGTACTATAACGTGTTGATAGCTAACGTCCATTGACTATGAGGCTCACCTATAGTTAGGTTGTAAGTTAGTTTATGATGGAATTCATGAGAGGCATGCAGAACGTTACTATCAAGTCATTAACATCGGCTAGAATTAATCTCATCTCGTGAATGAAGCATCCATATCTTGTCACAATATCACTGAGGCAGCAAGGGTACATCATCATGCCTCAATTCCAAAAGACACAGTTCATTTGGCCAATTTATCAATTCCGGTCTCTGCAACACATCTGATAAAAGACCAAGTTCTCTACGACCAAATCTTTACTCTGTTTTAAATTCGACCCGTTAGACATGTCGCCCAGTGTTTCCTCTATTGGGCCGTAATTACAGTACGGAATCGGCGGTATTTGCGTGTTTCGATCCTTGATAATTGCTATCACATCCTTCTTTAGTAAAAACATTATTATGAAAAAACATATGGCAGTGGAAAGCGTATTTTTTTGGCAGGAGCACAAGATTCGGCCTCATGAACGGACTTTTTTTACAAAGTCGACAACCATTTCGGGAACAAGTGTGTAGTGCCAGTGCCCGCACAAGTAGAACTCGTCCTCGTCCTAGTCCTGGTTCGGGGAATAAAGAGTAGTTGTATCAGCTAATACTCACATGCAAATAAGCCTCATGACGTTCGATTAGCGAAAAGGGTGCATTGACACTCTCTTTTATGTAAATGAGGACCATGACGTTCGATGAGGGAAATGGGGTTGTTGAGCTTCATTAATTTGTTTACACGAACGATTTCGTCCTGAGATTGCAGTACAAAAATAATCTCATCTCATATTTTCATCCCGGTTTGTCATTACATCACTATGCTGAGAACCGGGATGGGCTCAACGTGGGTTGAATCCAACCCGATTACAAAAAGACGTAAACAGTAATAAGAAAATGACTGGATACCGTAATGGATTCATTCCATCTGACTTTCATTCCGAGACGAGAGGTGTTAGTACTGTTTTGCCGCAGTGTCTCAAACTATTAAATTAAGGATAAACTAGAATACAGCTAGTATGTAGTCATTGGAACTTGGTTTATTCTTAAACTTTTGCTTGTTCGTCCAATATCATTTGTCTCAAAAAGCAAACGTTGTTTATTCATTTCTAGATAATAGAAGTCATTCATGATACGGAGCGTACCGCTATTGCTCGGATAAATTTCCAAAGCTGCCCAGCAATTGTAAAAGTCATGAAAACCACAACAAGTTCCCTTTGCTTAGAGCGAAAGCCGTCAGTTGAACACGAATGGAATTTCTTCAAAGAAATTTACTATCTCTGGCGAATGAATCAAGAAAACAAACCCAACATCTTGCGACTGTTTGCATTTGATACCATTGGCCCGCTATGTCATGTCGTCACCGAATACATGCCCAAAGGAACTGCTCGTCAATTCCTCTTAAATTGTCGTCAGCAGCAATCGCTTCCATCAGTGATGACGTTACTCAAAATGTACAAAGATGTTGCTGAAGCAATGATTGCCCTGGCGGGTGAAAATATTGTGCATGGAGACCTGCGTGCTGATGTTGTGTACGTAGACAGTTCCAACAATTGCAAGCTGGCTGGATTCAAATATGCGAAACAGGTAAAAATATCACAGTAACTAATACTTTATTCACCAATGGTTTAGGTAACTTTTTCTCATTTTTTCAACGTGCAGATTAAGAGGGAGGAAAATGCCTCAAAGAAAACTCTTGGTTTTGGGAGAGAGCATGGGCATGACTGGCAAAGATGGGCTGCACCCGAATGTCTTCGTAATGGCCAACAAACAGTTAAATCAGATGTGTGGGCATTCGCTGTCTATATGTATGAAGTATTCACTATTGGCGGTATTCCGTACACAACTGTTCTAGGCCTGGAGGAACAGGAAATCGAAGAAAAGGTGTGTTTTTCGTTGGTTTTTTTTGTCTACTATTGAGAAATGTTCAGAGAAACAAACAAGTATACTATGTAAAAATTGTATTACTGAGACCAAATTAACCCTTTTCCTGCCGAGATTATAAAATTCAATATCACAAAATTTCTTGAAAATTGATAATTTTCAGATTTTTTAAAATAGGGAAATAAATAAAAAGACTGTGTGCTGCGGCAACTTGAGTTTAAAACTTGTACTTTATTGGCGACCGGTTTCGGTTTAAAACCTTTGTCAAGCCTGTACTAACTCATTATCCAATCGATATCAATGTATGTTGTTCTGTATTATGAAAGAAAGAATATCTAAAATTATTATCTTACATCGTTAGAAAGAGACGTGGAGACGATGTGCAATGTTTCAACTGTTTATTATCAGTCTTCACTAGCTTCAAATCTGATGAAGACTGCTAAGGGCCAGTTGAAATATTGTACATCGTCTCCGCGTCTCTTTCTCAAATTGTAAGGTCAGTTTTTGCAAATCTTTTTGACAAATATTTAGCTAATATATAACAATAATTATAATAACATTAACATATTACAAAATAAAAAGAATATAAAATCCATATTGATTTAATATCTGATACCTCAGGTGCTGTCAGGAGGGCGTCTGCCTTTTCATTCCTGCATCCCACCAGAGGTTTACGATTTGATGACGCAATCCTGGGAGTGCGATAAAGAAAAAAGACCAACATTTAAAGAAATACATCAAAACCTTAAAGAAATCGAGAAACAACAACAAAAGTCAGGTATAACATGTAACATAATTACTTCAAATTTATCGTTTAAAACGTGATATTTAAGTCACCAAAGTTGCCGATTCAGATACGTGTGGACTTGTGTTATGTTTGCATATGCTAATAAAACAGTATTATCATATAAATCGCTGCATTGTTTTGAAACTAATAAATCCTTTTAAACACAGATTCCAAGCCACTTCCCAATCCACCGCCACTAAAACCGCGCAAACATAGCCTGTTTGAGGAGACTCCAAAGGTTTGTTCCTGAATATGAAACAATACTCATTGCTTTTTTTGAATGTTAGCCACGCATATTGATTTGTACCTCGAGAAACGTCAGGCCGACAATTTGGTAAGAGGGGGGTTTGGCTGTGAGGTTTCTCTACGTAAGACTATTTAAAATATTCCGATTTATTATCAAATCTTCCAAAAATTGAGTAAGGGAGGGCGCTTTTTCACATATGATACTTTGGTTCCCGTACGTAGTCATGGGCTACCGAGTCAGTCTGGAAGCAAATCTAAACTATTAACTACGAACCCAAGTTAAGACACAGTGAATATTAGAATATAGCTACTCTAATCACGTTTATTCTTAAACGAACTGACTGAGTAACAATGCGCTAACGCACGTATTAAAAGGTTCTCTAAGATTCACAATGCTTCCGAAATGTTTATTGTTTCACAAAGAATTTCCACTACGTTTTGCATGGTCATATTGTTTAACTGAGGGCGGATATAACCCGGAGTTAGTAACGATGTGTCCAGCCATCAGAGAAAACTTTAAGGTTTGTTTCTTACCTTAGTGCCATTTTGCTGCTTCTGCCTCTTTTTTGAAGGGGAAGGGGGGAAAGAGTATGAGGTGTGGAGGGGGGAACCGACCCACTTTTGGAAGAATCAATCGACGAGGAACTAATAAATGGGGATAGCGCTAATGGGAACTTATTTTTTAACAGGCTACTGCGTCAAAAAGCAAGGCTTTGAAGAGAATCACAGTGGATGGTGTATGCCGTCGTCACTTGGAGAGTTTGCGTTCACTGGACAATCCCTACATTGTTAAAGTGTTCTCAGTGGAAATCCTTGAAAACTCCATGAGACTGGTATTGGAACAAGTATTTCAAATTTTATTTCTGAAAAATGGTCGGATTATTTAAAGCAATCCTCTTTTATAGATAAATGAGAAATCTATACTTAGCCTTTAGCAAAAAAAAAAATAAAAATTTTTGGTTACACGTTGAATTGACGGGTAAAACATGACTCGTTTCAAAAATGACATTGGTTAGCTCTGTAAACATGTAAACATCGCTGACAGTTAAGGGGTCGTTCACAATTTTCCTCGTTCTACAAGCGAACAAAACGTACACTTTTAAGGAACCCCCTCCTCCCTTCTGAAAGCGTACATAAAAATGTTGACGCTCAGACTTGAAGTTTTGATCTTATGCTGTCACAAATCCCTACGGACAACAAGTAATACAACAAGCAACTTCTCCTTTATGCTTTATTAGACTTTAAAGTTGTAGTGCGTTGCGTGACATCAGCTCAGACGAGTTCCTCCTTTGCTCCAGATTAATGCCCCATTCCTTCTATGACAGATTTCTACTGATACACAATAAAGTGTGATTATCTTAGCTAATCAGATATGTCATTTCTTCGTAGTTCAATATATTGCTGGTACTTGTTTTCTAAACATGATAGTAATTTAATAAGACTACAACAATAACAGCCGTGTCTAATGACCTAAGGTTTTTCCAACAGGTTGTGGAAAACACCTCATGTGCATCACTGCTGGATTATGTAAAAACCGGCAGTTGCAAAGAGAGTGATCTGGTGTTATATGCAGCTCAGATCGCTAATGCAATGAAGTATTTACACTCTAAAGACATTATTCATTGCCACTTGGCTGCTGAGAATATCGCTGTTGCTAACCCTGATCAGGTAAGAAAGTACTTGATATCAATTAATTAAGATAGCTCCCTTCTCCTCTCCCTTCCCTCCCCATTCTTTTCAATCCGTTTAACGAAAATCTATAAAGCACTAGTAACATTATGAGGTTTAGAGGATGTTTGTATGTTCTGGTCTCTGAGTTAACCTTTGGTACAGACTCTCCCTAGCTTAACGCTATACAAAGGAGAGTTCAGCAGCGTCTACTATGATTCAATTGACCTTAGCTTTTTATTTCGTTTTGGAACTTGTCTCTAGCGAAGTTACCAGAGTGAACAAATTTGGCTAATTGCGAAGAAAACTGCAACGCTGTCTTTTCATTTTAGATTTACGATCACGGTTAAGATCTTGTATTCTAGGTGTGATACCTCGCTAGTCTATTGGCTGTTTGTTACGGTTTTTGTACGGTCATCATCAAATAACAACAGTGAGAGAACAAAAACATAGAACAAGAAATTCATCAGCTTTCATTACCAGGCAACTCTACTATTTATGTTTCTCGTACAATTACCAGAATTTTATTTTTCTTATTTCAGGTCCAGGTTTGTGGTCTTCAACACAGCAGAACACTTATTCTTTCGTACGATGATGAAGACAGCAGTACATGCATTACACGCAGAGAACTACCAAATGGATCGTTGAGATGGTGAGTTCATGATTAGAAATATATTGTAGGATGAATTTTAATTGATAATAATCTTTTTTTTTTTGTTAGCGTTTTTTTCACTTTGCAAGGTCGGCTCCAAGCTTTTGCTACAACCAGCCGTGGTGCTGTACTGCAAGGTTACACTGATATTGGCAGCAAGAGGCAGCTATATATATGCTTCCGTTCTGATCTGCATTCTTGTAATTTAGTCTCTGACTGGACGACCAGCCCGTTTCAATATTGTCATCGTTTCGTGTTTTTTTTTCTTATCTATATTCTTGTTGTCGTGATGGTAATGGTGACAGATCCAAGAGGGCGAGGGCCGATGCTACTCTTCCCTTCTTTAAGTTGGGGCTAAATTGTTTTATCGAGTCATTGAGTGGCGTTTCTTTAAACAATTTGTTTTTCTCTCGCTAATATTGGTGGTAGTCTTGTGGTGGTGAATGTGATTCAGTCGTGATAGTAGTGGTGCTGGTTGTGGCAGTGGTGGTCTGGTGATGGTAGTAGTGGTATAATCGCGGTGGTAGTGGTGGCGCTGGTAGTATTACTGGCAGCAGCGGTAGTGATGGCGGCGGGAACGGTGATGGTCTAATCACGATGGTGGTAGCTGTAGCCGTGGTGGTGGTAGCGGTAGCCGTGGTGGTGGTGGTGGTGGTGGTGGTGGTAGTAGTCGTGGTCTGGTCGTTGTCATGGTGGTGCTGCTGGTCGTGGTAATCTGGTCGTACTGGATGTGGTCTGGTCGTGGTTACAGTCGTGGTGGTCGTGTTGCATAGTTGTAGTGGTTGTAGGTCGTGGTCCCGGTAGAGGTGGTAAAAGTGGCGGCCTGTTTGGGGTGGTGGTGGTAGTTGTGGTGGTCCGGTGGTTTAGTGGTGGTGCTGCTGGTCGTGGTGGTCTCGATCTGGTTGTGCTAGATGAGGTCTGGTTGTGGTTTTTATCGTGGTGGTTGTGGTGGTGATAGTTGCGCTTGCTTGTAGTGGTTGTGGTGGTGGTTGTAGTCGTGGTCGCGGTACTGCTGGTTGTGCTTGTTTTTATTATTGCTGTATCGTTGTCTTCAACTTTTCGTGGCCTTATTTTTGTTTCCTAAAAAGATTTACATCTATATTTATAGGTGTCCACCAGAAGCTATTCAGGAAAACATTTTCTCGCATGCCAGTGATGTGTGGTCGTTCGGCGTGATGTTGTGGGAGCTCTTCATCAATCTCGGGCCATCTGAGAACTCAACAACGATTATGAAACCTTATCCAAATCTTGAGGATAAGCAGGTATCTCTTTAAAATTAAACCAGGAGCAGATTTTATTGTTTGACATTAAGTTGTTAATAAATTATACGCTATTTTATTTGCCATCTCATTGACCTTATCGGCCAAAATTTCCGCTGTTTCTTTTATCATCTTACTCCCTCATCATGTTTCAAATCTTTGTAAACTTCCCCCAAGACACATCTTCTTGCCGCGGTCAGTCAGCTATCAAAATTTTGATTCATCTTAAAAATCACCAGGGTAGAAAATAAGTGCGCTTCTTTAGACTAAGCGCGTACAAACTTCTGTTCCATATAAGGAAATTTACCTGTCCCCGTTTTCCAAATAAAGAAAGTTACCTGTCTAAGAATTAAGTCAGTTGGCGGAAGTTGGCGGTTTGACCGTGTATGAGCTCAGTCCAATAAAAGTTGTCACATTATATCAAATCTTATGTGTTGATTCGTCGATACTGAGAAAACGCTTACTTCATTTCTAACCTTGTGATTATTGAGTTCAGTTTAAACTTTGATAATGACGTAACGATTAAAATTGACTGACCGCGGAAAGATTTGCAGTGGCGGAAGAAAATTCAAAATTGACTTTCAATTAAGGGGGTCCACTACCTTCAAAATTTTTTTCTCTAAATTCACGTTTTTCAAAATACTTCTACTCCCTTGCAATTACCCCTTATGAAATAAGACCAACACAATGAACAATGCAGTCTCTTGTTGCCTTGGCAACATACAAAGCTTGGTTAAGGGTGTTAAAAGTGCCCCCATTTATAAACATTACAGGG
>JAOCPT020779446.1:0-15847 GCA_026546935.2 Palythoa grandiflora
CGTCCGTGTTTTTTTTTTTTGATTAAAGCAGGGCAAGTTTTTTGCGATTTATTATTAACAATAATCCCACCCCCACCCCCAAAAAAAAAAAGGTTTTTCAACCTACAAAATAGACTTTTTTAGCTATGCCCATGAAATCAATTGGGTGATGTCATCTTGCAGTTTTATGCAATATGAATTATGCAAAATACGTGCTGCGCTTTAAAATACCGTTGTTTTTTTTAAAAGTCTTGAAAAATGAGATTCTTTTGTTTATTAGACTAAACTTTGCATTATAAGACACCCAAGTAGTGTAATTAAATGATTTGTTTTGTTGAAAACTCGAATGACACTGCAAATTGGAAAATCTATGTGGGCAGCCCAAATGGCAAACGGAAGTGTTGGTTTGTTTCCATGGAAACCAATAAACAGCAAATAATACGTAATTAAACTAAAATTAAGATGATAAATATTGTTTGTGCAAAATGTCAATTCAATTTAATAAATAGTTTGGAAAATTACACCCCCACCCCCCTGCCGTCCCTCATATACGTATTTGTTATGACTGTGACTCATGCATGTAAGGGTTAACACTGTGATTTCAATAATTTACATTTTTGAATTTCAAAATACAAGGACGATATCACCCGACATGTTTCTAAAATCCATCAAAACGTCTACTCTGACTGTAAACTCCCTTTAAATGTAGTAAGCATGTATCAACACCTATGGGCGCGGGAACATCCCCGCCCCCCTCCCCTATGGTTTTTCGCAATGTAACCGTCGTTCTTGTTTTTGTTTGCTCTTCAGCTACAGAGAATGCTGCCGACTGAAGAAAACTTCCTTATGAGTCTTAGAGAGGAGACTAAAATTACTTCAGTGGACTTTATCCGGGTGAGCATTTACTTTCAACTCTTTTAGCTTCTATTTATTGCCAGCCAGAATTTTCGTTTTCAACCCTTTAACGTGTATGGGGAAGGGAAAAGGTTTTCAACCAATAAAATAGCTGGTTTTACTATGTCTATGAAACTCTTGGTAGCCGTAGTCTGATAATTTAGACTTCTTTCGAAGTTAACTGCATATTAAATTATTCAAATTTAGTGTCAGAATGTAGTTTATTTACTAAAATGTCGTGAAAACTAGGTTTCTTTCTTTTATTAAACTTAATTGTGTATAAAAATTTTCCCAAATAGTGTAATTAATCGATTTAATTGTTATGTTGAAAATTTGAGAATCCAAGAAAATTCGAAAATCCAAGATTGCGGTCAAAAAGGCGAACGGAAAAACTGCTTTGTTTCCATGCAATATTTAAAGTTCCTGAGAGCCAGGCCTTCTGCATTTTCTTTAGCACATCTTTAGCTTTACTGCCAATAAGTTTCTGCATTTTGACATCTAATTCGTTGTTCCAACCACCCAGTACGTCTCAGATGATGTTGTACTGGTTAATCTCGTATCCTAGATACCTCTGCTTCAACTCCCATCTACGTGGCGCACACGTCATGGTCTTCTCAGAAGTCTTCTTGTCACGGTTGCTCACCCAGGGAAGCTTGTCTCTAACGCTATCACTTACTTCTCTTTATTGTAAACTATCCTGGCATCTACTCTATTCGCTCTGAGCTCATGGTACCCCCATGTAATGGAACATCCCAAAACGCCTGCACATCTGCTGTTTCATAAACTGGCTGTGGCTTGATGGATGAGTGCCACGGAGGCACAGCGTCTATCAGGCCCATGTGAAATATTAGAGGGCTGAGGGAAAGGTTATTATTATTATTATTGTTGTTGTTGTTGTTATTACTATTATTATTATTATTATGGTTAAGAGAAACACCCAGGTAAATATATGTAATCTATTTTGATTGTTTGAATAGTGTTCAACTGATAAGTATCAGCACTAAGATACTCATTTTGGGCTTCTTAGAATGGACAATTTAAATATACACAGACACAAGTCTCACAGAGATTATTTGTTTTTTTCGTTAGTGTTACAATCACTATGATGTCGACAAGAGTGGCTATCTGGAACGAAATGAGCTTGAGGTAGGATCATGTTTTACGCAGCCTTAACTGCGCAGTAGCAGCAGGACACACTAAAACAATTTAGACAAAGGCATAGGCATAGAAAAAGACACAGGCATATAGACATCGACAAAGACATAGGCACAGATATAGACATAGACACAGGCATAGACAAAGACACAGGCATAGACAAAGACATAGGCACAGGGATAGTCAAAGACACAGGCATAGACATAGACGAAGACAAAGACACAGGCATAGGCATAGGCGTAGACAAAAACACAGGCATAGACATAGACAAAGACACGGACGAAGACAAGACACAGGCACAAACATAGGCAAAGACAAAAACACAGGCATAAGCATGGGCAAAGACACAGATAGAGGAATGGGCATGGTCATAGACATGGGCATAGATATAGATATAGATATAAGCAAAAACATTTACGAATTTTTAGAATGATTTCGACAATGGCGAAGGTGTCCGATGGTAAACCTGTGCTAAACTTGATAAACATCAACAAAATTGCAGAAGTTGAAGTTTTTTTGAGCAAATTGTGCTCGATTTATGCTGTAATCCTGTAAATATGTCGAATTAAAGTTGTTCAGAATAAGCAATGATCACAGGCGGTCCATTCAAGTAATTCGAGGATACGTATTCAAATTTGATTTCATTGATTGGCTCAATTTTGTTTCGGTTCGTTGCCGGAAGTTTCAAATTTTGCCTTGGGTATGGTAGCGAGTAAGAAATCGACTTGTCACGAGGCCAAAAAGTCCCCTCTTATTTGTCCGAATCATATGGCGAAAGCTAAAATCAGTTCGACTATAATTTTCAAATGTACAGATTAGCCAGTAATGTGCATTGGATCACGGCCTTTTTTCGCAACGACGCGGTCGTATAAGCGTGTGAAGATGGTTATCGTACGATGCATAGAAATGGGAGATTTTGGCCGTTTTCTGTGGGCGATTCTGTCAAGCAGGGGAGCAAAGTTGCCTGCCTTGTCATTTTTTTATGTAGTGGTGAGAAGTAGAACGAGGAATGCATGCCTGAATCCGCCCCAAAACCCATCTATATGACTAGAAATACCACAATTTACACAAGGTAAGCAAAATACATTTATTTTACGGTCTTTATCATGTATTTTGGGAACTACGTATCTGTCAAAAAAGAAAAAAATTCTAGTCGGTAAATTCAGTTGAGAGCGACCGTTGGAAATCAAAGTCGGATGACGCAGCCTCGAATTGCTTGAATGGGCCAATGGTGCTAAGATAAGGAAAAGTTAGTCAAGGTTGGTGCAACTAAAAACAGTTGCTACAAACGCAAAGAGATGCTCATAAGTTGCCGGCCACAATCGGGACACGCCCAGCAAGGATTAAGTAATCTGCTTCCCAAGTGGCCTTAGTGCCCAGTTTAGTTGCTTTAAGTTGTAATTGGCACATATGAGCTGAAAATGTTAGTTTAATCTTCCTCAGCCAAATTATACAAGAGTTATGATTCCATTTAACTTAAATATTGGCCTACATTAATTATCAGTTATAAGTACAAAGGTGACAAAAGCTATCTTGCGCTTCCTTTAGGCGTTTTTTTGTGAGCTGCTAAAATGTGATGACATGGCTATTACCCGCCAGCGAATAGAGGATTACGTCACAAGATTTGTAAGTATGAACCGCTTAGAAATATTTATATCTGTTTTCAAGCTTGGCTTAGGGCCCATCGACACGTATCTGCATAATTTTGGACAACGTAAAGTTTTTTCCAAAACAAAACCCGCGTCCTTACGTAGCGATTTCGTATCGTTTTTGCCTAATCTCGCAGAGGCTCTGCTCGCATAGTAATTGAAATACTATTCAAATATTGTAAAAAATGTTAACATAAATGACCTGAGACACCGTGATGACGGTTGACGGGCCTTGTGTGTAGTAGCGTAACCAGAATGGATAGTCCTTATGGCTTTTATGTATGGTAGGTAAGCAAGAATGGATAGTTCTGAAGGGTTTTGTGTATGATATGGTAGCTAGAATGAATAGTCCTCAAAAGCTTTGTTTATGTTAGTGTAGCCAAAATGGATAGTCCTGAAGGGTTTTGTGTATAGCAAGGTAGCCAGAATGGATAGTTCTGAAGGGTTTTGTGTATGGTAGGTATCCAGAATGGATATAGTCCTCAAAAGCTTTGTATATGTTAGTGTAGCCAAAATGGATAGTCCTGAAGGGTTTTGTGTATAGTAAGGTAGCCAGAATGGATGGTCATAAGGCGTTTTGTGTATGTTAGGTATCCAGAATGGATAGTCCTCAAAAGCTTTGTGTATAGTAGAGTACCCAAAATGGTTAGTCCTGAAGGGTTTTTGTAAAGTAGAGAAGCCAGAATGGATTGTCTTGAAGCATTTTGTGTATGATAGGTAGCCAGAATGGATAGTCTTCAAAGGCTTTTTGTATGAGAGGGTTGCCAGAATGGATACCGTATTTCCTCGGATAAACGCTGCCCTCGAATAAACTCCGCATCTGAGAGCCAAAATATTGATAAACGCCACCCTCGAATAAACGCCGCACCCTGGAACAGCCAACAAACTGAAACATCGAATTTATGACGATAAATTTTTACTAGCGCAGAGCGGAGTTGCTTTAAACTGTAAGTTTGAAAGGCACAGACAAAAATACGCAACATCGAATTTATCTAAATTTTTACGCGTTTACAAGCGCTACAAGTTGTAGTTTTAAAACTGTAAAGCTTGGTCGGTACAGACAGAAAAAGAACTGTATCATTTTTTCTACTTTTTAAAGTAAAATTACGGTTGGTTGTTTATAAAAATAAACTGCGTTTTAAATAAACGCAGCCCTCGAATAAACACCGCACCCAAATCATGAAAAAATTAATAAAGGCCACGCTGTTTATTCGAGGAAATACGGTAGTCCTGAAAAAATATGTGTATGGTAGGTTAGCAATGGATAGTCCTCAAGGGCTTTGTGCATGGTAGAATAGCCAGAATAGCTAGTCCTCAAGGGCCTTGTGAATGGTAGGGTAGCCAGAGTGGATAGCTCTGAAGAGTTTGTGTATAGTGGAGTAGCCAAAATGGATCATTCTGAAAGGTATTGTGAACGGTAGGGTAGCCGGAATGGATAGTCCTGAAAGGTTTTTTGTATAGTATAGGGTTGCCAAAATGGATAGTCCTAAAGGTTTTTGTATATAGTACGGTAGTCAGAATGGATAGTCCTCAATGGCTTTCTGTATGGTAGAGTAGCAGAATGGATAGTCCTCAATGGCTTTCTGTATGATAGAGTAGCAAGAATGGATAGTCCTCAATGGCTTTCTGTATGGCAGAGTAGCAAGAATGGATAGTCCTCAATGGCTTTCTGTATGGTAGAGTAGCAAGAATGGATAGTCCTCAATGGCTTTCTGTATGGATAGACCCGGGTTTTGTGAATAATAGAACAGCTAGATTCGATAATACTCATATATGATTAACTTTTTCCAAATTAGATGGAACTCTACGACGTGAATAAAGATGGCAAACTTGAGCTTGCAGAAGTGGCAAAGTACGTTCAGAGGAATTCAGTAAATATCAATAGAAAATAAAGAAAAAATAACAGTGGCATTTAGCCTGAAATTAACTCAGTCACACGGTGGATAATAAACGCTTTTGCAACCTATTTTAATCAGAGAGGCCTTTTGATTTCTATAAATTAAGAAGGCCCTTAATTTTATATTAATGTTTTATAAATTGATTGAGGGAATAGTTTAGGTGTTTTTTGTTCTTTGAATAAAAATCAGTAATGATCAGCCTCGATCTTAACTGCTTACGTGTTGTAACAAAACTATTTATTTGTATAACTAAACAACAGTTGTGATCTAAACTTTACGAAATGCAAAAAATTATTTTGAAAAAGAAGAAATGCGCGCAAAGTATCACGGTGTAGATAAACGAGATCAGTCAATTATTACTGGATTATATAATAGTTTTTTATTGATCGAAAAATAAGCACGCAGGCAGAAAACATTGATTTTGATTTTACAAACTCGTTTTTTATGTACCAAGAACAGCTAAAGACTTACTTAAATAAAAGAGGGCTGATTTTGCATTTGGCCCAGTTCTCCATTTGGACCTTGCGACGCTCGGACCGCTAATGACACCAAACAGGCTCAGCAAACAGTATTGCCTTCGAAGTCATTTTATTGATATATTGTCCTATTATCTTGTATGTGCTGAAATAGGCCTTATTCATGATCCAAGCGTCGCATCCAAACTGCAAACCTATGAAGTTTTATATCCATGAACTCCCAAAGAAATGAAATTGAAAAGAATACCGGCATGAAATGTTGTGAAGTTGTAGGAAGCGTGGAAGGAATAACATGCGAACGAGGTTTGGTGGTGAAATTGATCAACAGACCGTATCATGCACAAGGTCTATTGTCACAAGTTTTGGTTTGAGTGATTTAATTACCGTATTCCATCGAATAAACGCCGCGGCGTTTATTAAATTTTTCATGATTTAGGTGCGGCGTTTATTCGAGGGCAGCGTTTATTTAAAATGCTGTAAATTTTTATACAACCAACCATAACTTTACTTTAAAAAGTAGAAAAAATTATACAGTTCTTGTACCGATCAAGCTTTACAGTTTTAAAACTACAACTTGTTGCGCTTGTAAAAGAGTAAGAAATCAGATAAATTCGTTATTGCAGATTTTTGTCTTTTCCTTTAAAACTTTAAACTTACAGTTTTGAAGAACTCCGCTCTGCGCTTGTTTCAGTTTGTTGTCTGTTCCAGGGTGCGGCGTTTATTCGAGGGCGGCGTTTATTAGAGGAAATACGGTAATGTATTCTACATATACATTGTTCTTGTGTTGTGCATATGTACGTGCGTATTGCCTGAACAATTATAATATTATATTAGTTGTACTTCCCTGATTAGTTTAATAAAATGGGCACCTGATTAGATCAGGTCCATCCACTATCCAACTTTCCAAATTTTGTCATCTATGTACATATATTTTATCTATTAAACTAAGTGCAAATAAAAAGAATGTTGTTGTTTTTGTTGTGTGAGGGTTAGGGTTTAATAATGAATTTTCAATAGTTTCTTCTAACTTTGGAAAAGCAAAGGAGGATTTTGAAGATAGACGAGTATGATTACTATGTCTCGTGTTAGTACGAGTGAAAAATTTATCAAACACCTTTGGCAGACTTGATTTTAAAAATTATTATAGAGATAACGAGTTATTTTAGGTCTCTCTTCCGCAATTAAGTTGCGTACACCACATTACGTCCGAGTCCTGAATAGGAGGCCTGTAGGCAAATTGACGGGTAACCGCTAACACACATATCATGGTTTGTTTAGTACTTTCGCCATTTTATGAACTCCGAGGCCTAATTCAGCCTGTAATGCATTGACGTTTAGCTTTGTATTTGTCTCCTTAAATACTTCCGTCCTCTACCAAATCTTGCACTTGTGGTCACGTGTTCTCGCGTGAACCAGCGCGCATTGCGGGTAAAAGTCTCCTTAAACACTGATCAAATTTTTGCGATTTCCGTGAGTTTTGGATAATTTCCTGTTTTAACCAAAACAACCAAAATGCTACTGGTCCGACATATAAAAATTCTCAATTTTGAGCGGAAGCTAAGAGGCTCTGCTACAAAAACTTAATGAATTACTAGTAAGTTTTTTGAATAAGGCAACGCAGTAGAAAAATCCAGTTTGCCTTCCAGCCATTAGGTCCCAGGTTCAAACCGCACCTCTTCCGCTCTGAACATGTGTGTGACCTTCTTTCTGCCATTGTTGGCTTAACTTTTCATCCTCACGATATCGGTAAAATGAGTATCTGAGCTTCTGTTAATTGAGAAATAGCCTGCGACGGATTAGTGTCCCAACCACTGGGAGTTGGTCACTCTAATCCCCTAACACTACTGAAGACCCGGATATAAGCGACGATTCCAATGGGTGACGTCAACATAGGTTTGCGATTTACTTTTTTAATGTTCCAAACCAACCAGGCTAGTAAATAATCCGGCGCAAAGCTTTGAATTTTAAAACAGTAGTTTGATCATTACAAACTAGGATCAGCTTGTTTTACTTATTGGAAAATGCTGAAATGCGTCATTTTTTAGTAAAGAAATTCAATGAATTAAAATTCATAGGTTGTTTAATTATTTAGGTTTTGCTTGCGTTATTGGTTAGATGATTGCTTTTATTAATTCAATATTTAGGGTAATGCATATCATGTCTTCGTGCATTGTTCTAATTATATCAGAGTTTTCTCTATTCAGACCTGCCGTACATATCTAAAAGAGTTTGGAATACCAGCAGCTTTGAACTGCAAATATCGCTTGTGGAAAAAGCATTGGCTATATGAGCTGTCCGCCCAAAGGCAACTGTACATTACAATACAATACAATACAATACGATATTAGTACTGATTCGCTTACAAAAGTTTTCGGAAACGAAATTTTGATCAAGTCAAGGGTTAATTAGTAGTAACTATAAATAGATATTGTTTTGCAAAGGAAAGCTATAAAATGCAATGCATTAAATTGCGACTGAATAAAATAATATTGTCAAAATTATAAAGCTTTCTGGGCGAGTTAGTTATACATTTCGTTTTCTCAATTCCACCGACAAATATTTTATGTGATGACCGTGATGAGCGAGCCAACTCTTTTTCGTGTTTTTCTATTCTTTTTTCCGTTACTCCCATCAAGCTGCTGCCTCTTCAATCGAGTCCTCCTTAAGCGGATATCATTTTCATTAAATAGGCCAACAATATAGGACACATTGCAAATGAAGTTCCGCAGTATTCAATTATCCCTAATATAACTGAAGGCCTTGACTTTAGTTTCAGCGTACCACTCAAATAGAAAGTAAGATGTTTGTCAATCTTTCATTTAAGACTGAAATAAAACATGTTTCCGTGCCTTCTTGCCTGGCGAACATTTGGGAGAATTCGAGAGCAGATCAGTGAAAATCCAAGTGCTCGGAAAGGTTTTTCGACTAAAGAAAGAGAAAGACAATACACGAAGAGCGTATAGTTTATTTCTTTCACGAAACTTCAAACTCTCTTTACAACTTCGTGACAGCATTTCGTGCTTTATAGAGCTATGAAAGCACACTTGTCGACCAATCAGAACGCATGTAGTACTCAACTATTTCATAAATATCGATGTCGAAACAACTTCCTCAATTTCAGATTCGAGGTAAATTCTTATGACTTTACTATCGAAACTTAGTTTTTACAAATTACATCACCAAAAATACGGAAAAATATCAAAAACTGTAGAGACTCTAAAATCTGCTAGCAGCTAGCTTCGGTGTACTAACCGCATCACAGGTCCGGGAATATCAGGTATCATTTTTTAGGCTTTATAAAGTAATGTTGTTAGTACACAAGTGAGATAGGCAAATATGCAAAAGTTTCTTGCGGCGACCTATTAAACTGAATGTTAGATACGCGGAAGTATTTGAAAGTGCGGTGCAGGTGCTGGCACAAGGCATATGCTATCCACGAGCAGTAAAATTATAAAACTACCCTTGTGACGGTATTTACGTCTCCGATTTATGGCTTCAAACAAGCTAGAAAGAAAATTTTTTGAGATTGGTGTATGAAAATACAAATGATTTGTGGAGATGAGGTCATGTAATGCATATTTATCACACAGAATAAACAAATAAACAAGAACCACAGTGGAGAGCTTTCTCATCTTTCATTTGCTGGTACTAAAGATGTATAACTAGAATTCATACACGGCTGATATACAATGAAGGTGACACCGTCAGGGTTTGATTCCCGGTGTTTTAGTTCTTCACTTATAAACTGGATCGGCGTTAGTCAGTAAAAAGTGAGGTTCCAGCAATTGGGCGAGTCCTACAATATATTATTTACTGCAACACTAGGAGAACGGAGCATGTCTCACTCAATTTGAAAACTAACAATAACAATGTGAATAAGTTCATGTGAACAATACAACATCAAAAGCAAAATATTGTGTACAAAGTCGCAAATAGTGTTTGGTATACTACGTTGCGAGTTTTAAACTCAGAATAAAACCCAGGAAGGTAATTGCAATATTCTTAGTTTTTTTACTTCTATTAAAAACGACAGCGCCACCGCTGACTTTAGTACAACATCATATGCCATAAAATACACTAAGACAGCAAACTCTGGCTATCGTTTTTTAGATGTTCTAAACAATAAACATAATCATAGTATCACGCGACTTAGTTGACTGACATATTCATAATGTTTTGAGCGAATATGCAGGATATTTGCTCATGCACTTTGCGGGTGGCTCCACCTCAATTGTTCTTCAATTGGTACAGGTTTTAATGGACCCGAAACCAATTGTGGAATTATACACAATTTAGGTATTCTGCTGATGAACAGTAACTGTATTTCTATTTATTTTCAGCAACATACCAGTTTAGTTTATGTCTGTTCAGATATCAATATGAACATACTTTTAGATTCATACTTTATTTTTAATTAAACGATACTGTAATAAATGCTTTTAACGAATAAAATTACCAATAGCGTCATAATAATAATATTGGCAATGTAATTGTATTATTTTTAAAGAAATGCTATTTTTCACCGTTATTACCTTTTACCAATATTTTGAGTAATTTATTAGTACTGAAAGGCCAAGAATCGTTTCTCTAATGATGGAGGGTTGCAAGTACAAACAGTTCGTGAAATTTGCTTTAATTTCTAGGATAAGTCTGCAAACTAACGCGCTAAGGCTCTGAAGTCTTGTTCCTAAGTACGTAAACGCAGAAAGGATCACAACGCACTACAACGTACTGGTTCGTGGGATTCAGGCAGTCCGGAGTAAATAAATGTTGGTCGCGCAGAGTTGGCAAATCGTCATTATATTCCTGCTATTGGCACAATGCGAAGGTTAGTTACTAAAATAGCCAAAAGGGAAGAAATAATGTGAATATTTGTATTTTTCAATAAGCTAAGATATCCCTAAATTTCGTCCGAACTTAAACAAGCAAGTTCCGTTCAAACTCAGTTTCCCTTTGTTTTTTCCCCTCGGGGGTAACATAATTAACTACAACTTCAGTTGATAAATGCGTTGTTATCCCGCTAATTTCAGTTGTATCCACCTGAAGCTAACGATGTAGTCGAAAACGTTTTAATCAAATGTTTTATACCATTTATATTTTAACAAGCTAATAGTTTAGCTACAAAGTCCTTGGAACAAAGTGATTTTAGTTGCACAAAACTTTGGAATCATTTCCTTAAACTGAAAATTGAAAAATAGCCATAGTGTGTGATACGTAACCAAATATACAACGCAGAAAAGTGCTTGTATTTAGTAAAAAGCTCAATCATTGCTATATTTGGAACGAAACTGCACAGGTTCTATAGCTTTCACAAACCGAATTTATGAATAAAATGATTGAACAGTGGCAGCAGAGGTAAACGTTAAACTGATGTTTATGGAAACCTCATTCAATTAGTTTACCATATTGGAGTTTTTGTTAACGGGCAAATTATTGTGTTGCTGTTTATGCTGAAGTTTTCCTTTATAGCAACAAAACCAGCGCCAGCACTGTGGTTATGTGATAAAGTGTTGTAGTGTCAATCCTTCAAGGTCTCTTGAAAGTGTTTGGGCCGCCTTCATTTACTCACATTATGTTTGCAAAGCTAAGGTTCCATATTTTGTCCATATTCCTTTTAGAATAAAAATACCAGATTCATATTTAACTAGCGTGTTTACCATGTCCCTCAATAATTTTGATTGTTTGAAATGCAGCATCATGCACACCCAAAGAAAAAGGCCTAAAGTTTACCATGACACCCAGATCTCCTATGACTGTACGTCCCGGGGAAAATGTATCTTTCTATTGGCAATGGCTACTGAAGGACTATTCTGTAAAGGACCAAGAGGAGGTTATACTTCTTAAAGGCCCAGATGAAGACCGAAACAAAGTCCTCACAATTGCCAAGAACGGTGTTAAAAAGCCTAACAGTCAAGTTAGAGGTGATTGTCAGTCCCCGCCGCAGCAAAGGATTGATGGGCAGTGGAACAGATCGATGAGCGCTTTGTTCACACTTTACAACGTTCAACAATGCGACAGGGGATTTTACTCTTTTGAGCTTGATCTGGGTATAATCGCTGGTGTGAGAATAAACTGTGTAAAGATGCTTGTATCAGGTTCGTATTGTTTGGTTAATGCCATTACAATTTGAAAAGACAAATCGTTTGCGAGCCTAGTGGCTTCATAGGTTTTTAGGTAATTGTGCTCCACTATTGTTTTTACAAGCCGCATACTGACTCAATAGTGCGGGCGTTTATATCCGGTTTATCTCTGTAGTTTTTAGTGGAAGAGGGTTTATGGATCCCCTGGACTGCTGGACGTCACGCATCCATCACAGATTGTTCCCCAGCAAAACCTGGATCTTACTTATACAACTGAGTTGACTGGAACAGTCTTGTTCACAGTTGTCTGGCCAGGTTTCCAACTCACGACCCTAGGGTAGATACAACGAGACTGCACCGCGGCACGGTGTGCTGTTACTAGGAAAGACAACAGTTTTTTCTCTGATGAATACGAGACCCTGTTCCGATCTCTAGTGTTCTGAGTATAAACCTTTTTTCACACGCTTTTGTCATTCAGATTAATTGAACTATTCTAGTAGGGTAGTAAAAATTCTTTTAATGTTATAACTCAGGACGGAGGCTTGCGAGGGGAACTTGAAAAACGACAAACGATTATTTTAAAGAATGGCAGCCGTTTCTAAGAGAGGTCTGTAATTATATTTACAAGGAAACCACCGAGCAAAATAAAACCAAACACTCAAAAATGGCTAAGTTTGCCGCTTTCGTAACCTTTTAATCCAGGAGCATGAATAAATGTCCCTTTCTCTCATCAGCTTATGAGTTTGTTAGCAAGACTTCCAAGTGTTTTAGCCTTGCATTCTAGCAGTGCGATACGTTGGTGTTTCCCCTACGTTTTTGCTACAATTCTTTGTAATTTTTTTCCAGTGATTTCTATTTGTTTTTCGTATTTACGTTAGCACGCTAACAATTACAGAATACACGCTAACAATTTATGTTTTGCTTGGCTCTTGTATCTTAGCTGTCTTTTGTGTCCTTAGGTAGAATAAAACAGTCGCTTGTGCAACTAGTTTGTTTAAGCACATCTATAGCAAACATAAGATTAGACTGTGACGGACAGCAGCTCGAAAAACTTGCTTTTCCTCTAAGCAAAAATCTTGATTTATTCTAATAACTAGTCATTTTATCATTTAATGAAGTGTTAGTGGATCGAGAAATGTTCAATGGTTAACTACCTGATGCCAATTAAACAAATTACTTCAACAGAAGGGGTGGTGCGTATAAACAAAGGAGCTGGTTCAAGAATTGTGAAGGAAGGTGAACGAGTGGTGCTTGAGTGCAGTGTTAATGGCAGTCGGCCTATTGTGGTGAGCTGGATCAGGAATAACATCGTGCTGCAGAAACGAAATGACACAGAAAACACGTCTTACGTGATCGACAGTGTTCAACTTGGTGACGAAGGAATATACAAGTGTAAAGCATCAAATATTCATGGTGATGACGAGTATCAAGTGCGGCTGAAGATTCCAACATGTAGGTTTTAGTGTTTGGGTTTAACAGAATGTGACTTAGGAAGAGAAGCACAATTCACCCGGGAGAGACGCAATATTAACATAGAAGATGTTGGATATGACCATTACATGATTGAGGGAAACTATAATTAAGCATAAAGAATGTCACTAAATGAGCAAAAAGTATAAGATGGAAAAGGGGATTATATATGGGTATGTGTAAAACCGGAGTAATAATGGTGACCAAGAGATGTTAGGATATGAGTGGAGTAGACATGGTGACCAGGAGCTGGAAGAAATGATTACCAGGAACTGGTGGAATACGTGTATAATAGAGGTGGTGACCAGAAGCTGGTGAAATATGGGTGGAGTAAAGATGGTGACCAAAAGCTGGTCGGATATGGGTTGAGTAGAGATGGTGGCTCGAAAATGGTTGAAAAATGGCTGGGAAGAGATGTGTTAAACCGAGCTATAATTAGGTGATGTAGAGGTGTCTATGATAAGAGTATATAGAGATTTTTACCTGAAAATGGTGGGATATGAACAGGAACTGATGATGGTAAATATGTGCCGGAGCAGGGGTCAAGTGTTATCGTACTAAAAATGGATAACGCGCTCGGTAATTGACGGACAACAACAGGCTTTGAGCAGAAGAGATGGTTGATAGGAAATGCCAGCCACCAGGTCGACATATAGTAGTGTTTACAAAAATACCAAGGAAAATTTTACTACAAACAGAAGCAAAGAGGTGAGAAGGATATGGGTGGGTGCGGGAGGAGAAGGTGTAAAAATCTGATACTAAGTCCTCAATAATGAGAAGGAGAGAAAAAGATTTCTTCAGTAAAATATATGACTTAAACTAGAAAGTAGTAGATTTTGTCTCAATTTATGTAGGGTAACATGTGAAAACATTTTGTTTGTTTCATCAGATAAACCCAAGATAATCCGAAAGAATCTTCACCAAATAATACCAGCCAAGATTGGACAAAAAGTTAATTTAACTTGCAAAGCAATCGGAAACCCACGGCCAAAAGTTGAATGGTTTCACGATGGTCTACGACTGCTTTACAGTACTGTAATATACCACGACATGAGAGTCCTTGAGTTGTATATTCGTTCTACCAGTGTCTTCGGTGTTTACACGTGTCGAGCAGAAAATAGTTGGGGACAGGACGCAGTCAACTACACTGTCATTGAGTTAGGTAACGTTGCATATTCGCTCAATTTCATCTTTATAAAAACCAAGAAAAAAAAATCCTGTTCGTTAAGTACTGTCCCTTTGAAAAACCAAGATAGATTAGGGTGTTAACATAATTTTGTTTGGGGGCGTACAGTCAAAATAACCCCAAACATCTTCAAATCTTCGACTTCGAGACACCATACGTATATTTCTTATATGGGACGCCATTTTCTGCTCAATTGTATATCATATATAGAAATATATAATAATCTGATAATATTGATATTTTTCAGATAGGAACAAGCCATCTAATATTCCTCCTAGCTCTACAATCCAACAAGGTGAGTGACACATTACGTAAACACACAGTTAATAAACTTTCAAAAACCTTACACCAACATTCCACGAACAGCTGGTGGGGCCCTCTGGAGCTTGGGGAACGAAATCTGTCCTAGATGAGGACAGGCCGACTGTTGGAAAATTAAAACAAAATACCGAAGATTTTTAAGCTGATAGTAGATTATCTTATAGCCTAATCTCTTGTTTCCTGTTTCAGTATCACCAACTTTCTATCATGTGTCAACTTTTAAAATACGTGGGACCTGTTCATTCTTCCCTACCCAAAAAATTAATTTGTTCTTTAAACCTTGGCACATCATCGGTAACTTAAGTCTTGTGCACAATGACTTTAGATTTGAAATTTAGTCTACTAAAAAGACTTAAATAATGCCCTGTCCTCTTAGACGTTTTTGGGCCATGCTTGCGTTGGATACTAATGCCGTTGAGCCATGCTTGTATTGGATACTAATGCCTTTGGGCCATGCTTGCATTGGATACTAATGCTGTTGTGCCAAGCTTGCATTGGATACTAATGCCGTTGTACCACGATTGCATTAGATACTAATGCCTTTAGGGCCATGTTTGCATTGGATACTAATGCCTTTAGGGCCATGCTTGCATTGGATACTAATGCCTTTGGGCCACGCTTGCATTGGATATTAATGCCTTTAGAGCCATGCTTGCATTGGTTACTAATGCCTTTGGGCCATGCTTGCATTGGATACTAATGCGTTTGGGCCATGCTTGCATTGGATACTAATACCTTT
>JAOCPT020780203.1:0-15841 GCA_026546935.2 Palythoa grandiflora
ACACATTAAAACAATTGTGAAGGTCATCCGGAACTTTGCCTGCGTGTTTAAGATCGTAATGTTTGCGTACTGACGAGATCTTGTTTCTTTGTCCATTATTTTAGTTTTCCTTGACAATGGCGCCAAGATGTCGCCGAAACGTTGGACTTTTTTATCCGTAGTCTGTTTCAGTGACGGAATTACATAATGTTTATATGTGAGGCGCTGTTGCAAAACAACCTAAGATTCATCCATCATCAATGTGAGCCGCTGTAGCAGAGTATCTAAGGCCCATCCATCATCTGAGGGCATTATTACAATGCATCATCAAAGGGAATTATGACAATAATACCATGGGTGACAAATTACTCCTTAATATTTTGCCGTGAAATTTCACGCGTAATTTGTAATTTCACATGTGAAATAACAAAGTTGCCATCGCAACAGTTTCAATATGGCGTCCCCAGATTAAAAAAAGTTAGCGAGGAAGAATTAAATGCGTTTATATCTGCGGCAGAAAACCCAAATAAGGCAATTGTAACTGACCAATGGTAAATAAAATTTACTTGAACAAAGTTGCTTTTTCTTGGTATTAATAGCCCAAGTTTCAAGTGATGCCGATTTGCTTAGCAGCGACAACTCGGCAACATTGACGGCAAAGAAGTCCAGATTAGTGAGTGAACCAGTCGAGTTCTCCTTCAGCCTTTCAATATCCAGTCCAGTATCGCAGTTAGTAGTGGCAAAATTTACAATTTCCATTACTATAATGTGGTTATCAAGCAAGGGCAGGCTAATGCTTCTTCGTTTCCATCGATGTAAAGTCAGTGAAAATTCTGTCAGCAAACACTTGCCTTTTGGTATCTTTTTGAATCTGGCCGCTTTTAGCTTGAGTTTCGTCAGTTTCCTTCGTCAATGCAAAATACTTAAAGCGGCAATTTACCAACATATTCAGTTGAAATTGTTGAGCTTCTTTGCACTTTGCTCGAAGTTTTAATTGATTTCAATCAAAAAAAGTTGAGCCTCAGTACTTGCACTGGTGGCTTTGTTAGTTCATTCATTCATTGAAGGTGGTTTTTAACCAATCGTGCATGGAGTTTTGACAGCTCGCCCGAATTTGCAACATTTTATGAACAAAAAAAAGGCTTGGTTGAAAAGATTTACTTCTGAGAATTAAGACTGAATATTAAAGAAAGTTTTAACCTTTTAAAATTCAACGTGTTTCTCAATTATACTAACGAATTAAATTACAAGGTCTACCTTTTAAATTGTAAACCATAATTTGTCTGCCACGTTATTAAAATGTAATCAAATGTTAACTCGTGAAATAAGAAAATAATTTCACTCGGGAAATTAACAGAATTTTGACAACACGCGCGAAAATTATTTCCTAATTTCACTCGTCACCATTCAATTACACATACTAATTTTGAAGTTAATACTTGATAGAAAATCGCCAAACAGTCCCCAAACCAAAGCTGCACTTGCGTATGGTCAGGAGGAACGCTTTGGTGCTTGTCCTAAAAAATTTCCCTCTTCAAATCTCCTTCTTGACTCTTTCACTATCTACCAAAATTTTAACTGTAATGCCCCCTTAATTTTTTCTCAAATATTACTGTTCAGTATGATTCGTATGTCTGAATAATTAATTATTTAGAGTATTACCTTTGGTAAATAAACCGTTATGTATCTGAATTTTTTTTTTCACCAAACACTGGGCTGTTTAAAGGAAGACAAGAGACCACAAAGTGGCCTTACTTGTGCCGGTTCTTAATGTATTGTATTTATATACATTCACATTTGAGATTTCATTGTCAATTTTCAAACAAACAAACCCACCCATAGATAACAAGTCTCCACATTTTGGCGTCTGTCTGCAGTTCTTTAATATTTTTTGTATTGTATTTGTATGGTTATAAAAAAAAATTACGTTTATATATTCATTGCACACAAAGGAGCACAGCAGCGGGAGTTTGCCTCACGCATTAAAAGCAATTTTGCTTTTCTGTGCTGGATCTTCTTTAATGAGCTTGGGAACGGAGTCTCTGTCGTACTAAAATTCCTCATTGAGCCGACAAGGATGTTGAATGCACTCCCTTAACCTCTGATTACTCCTAGTTTTATTTGTTGGGTACAGAAAAAAGAGTAATTATAAACTTCTACTGAGTTGAACATAGAGTGAAATACATATCTTTTAGTGTGCACATTCTTCTCATGATTTTTTTCCAAAATAATTTTATTCCTTGTATGAGTACTTGTCTTCAAGAAAGGACGTCCCAAAATTTAAAACCCTGCAGTTGTTCCACCAGTATCAATCATTTTTTGATTAGTATATGTGATGTTTTGGAAATTAGACACAAATGTTACCACACTTGATGCCGCCACCATTCCTTGTCGATGTGGATGGTAACCCACACCCCCTGCACTACCAGCAGCTGGTACCTGGTCATAGCAGTAATGTCAGGACACCTTCCAGGAACCGCACGTCAGAGCAACAGGCCATACCACCACTGCTTGCTGAAATTGAGGCAGCAGAAGCAAGGGAAAGAATGGGTAAGATAGCATTTTAACATCGATTCAATATATTTTTTAATATTTTGGCAATTTGCAGTTCCAAAACTTATCAACTTGTAACACATTTTTGCCTTACCAATTGAAAAATTCGTAGAAATGTTGGTCTTAGGTATTGACCGTGTGGTACAATAAAAACTTCTACTTTACTCAGGGTTCCTACGGGTTCTTGAAAACCTGGAAAGTCCTGGAAAAATAGAAATTTAAAATTCAGGCCTGGAAAACCTGGAAAATTGATATCAGTCCTGGAAAGTCCAGGAAAATTAGCTTATTTCTTGGGCATTTTTTATAAAATTAAATATCAACTCGTAAAATTTTCTCTCATTTTCGCAGTTAGGGACACAAATCCAGGTACAAATTGATATGAAAAGATTGCAAAAAAAATCCTTCGCTGCACTTCTTAATCTGAAAATATAATTGCAGGAAATGGGAACATAATTGCTTGTTTGTTTTGTTTGACGTTACTATGTTTTTTTTTTTAGTTTTTAAGGTCCTTGATTTTTGTAAACTTGGTCCTTGAAAGTCCTGGAATTTTCTCTAATTAAAAGTGTACGAGCCCTGTTACTTGGTTAGACCTGGAGATGATGTTGCATTTTGTTGCTGACATCTAATTCCTAATCTTGTACCTTTACCTATTACCCCATTGGGTTGATTTCCTCAGCTTTTCCTGCCAGTTCAGGGCGCGAAATAACAGCGTGCCAAGTGCCATATGGCATGCCAAATTAGGCAGCTGGCAGGCCAAAAAATATTTGGGGTGCCAAACGAAAACTGAAATGGCATGCCAATTTTGCGGTCATTTGAAACTTAAGCTTTTAATATATACGGTTTTTTTTATTGTGCATCAATTCTCATGATTAGGAAACGAAATATAAATTTAAAAAGACAATATTACTTGCGTTTCCGTTTGATTTTCTCCAATTTTTCAACCTCAGTCAGTGATCGACGATGATCAGTTCGAGCATGAAAGGTACTTTTATTCAAATGCCATCCCAAAAATCCAAAATGGCATGCCAAAAAACTTTTGGACTGCCAAAACAAATTCTGGTGGCACTCCAAAATATTTTCCTATTTCGCGCCCTGCAGTTTGACAGAATTTGGGCAACAGGGTTCGTACGGGTCATGGAATTTTAGACATTCATTTTCCTGGCCAGGAAAGTCATGAAATTTCCATAAAAGTCATTTAAACTCATGCAAAATTGGTACAATTTAGATAGGATTGTACAAAAACGGACATAAAAAATAAAAGAAAACTCGTTCATTTGCAGCAATATTCCAAAGTAACATCTGTTCTCTTTCTTTGTCTTTCCTAACGTGTCAAGGAAAGAGTAATTGAAGGTTCTTTTGATGTATTTTGGCAAATAAATGAACAACACAAGGTCATAAAATTTGTAAAAGATCGTGGAAAAAGTCATGGAAAGTCACCGAATTTCAGAGCTTCAGAAGAGTCGAACCCTGTTTTTACAACTACATTGTATGCACCTTGTACATTTTACTGGAAGCATTACAGTCTCTACCACCCCAGAGGAGGCATCTACAGCTTACTGAGCATCGCTCCTATTTATGAATAACAGAGTCTTTGTAACAACAATTTGTATTAAATTTGTACTTTAGATTCAGTCCCAACCTCGAATTACAATTTCCACCACCCCAGGGAGCTGCATTCCACAGCTTTCCCAGCATCCACTCCTCTGGGAAAGATATATATGATGGAGTTTAAGTGTATGATTTTGAAGATCACTTTTGATTTCTAATATGTTGTACCTCTTCCTGTCAGGATTAAGATCTCCACCACCCCAGGGGGGTGATCCTCCACAGTTTCCCCAGCCTCCCCTCCAGAGAACTTTTTGAATGATAGAGTTTGGGTCCATTTTGTATTTGATGATCACTTTTGATTTCTAAATTTTGTTCCTCTTCCTCTCAGGATTACGATCTCCACCAGCCCAGGGGGGGTGATCCTCCACAGTTTCCCTAGCCTCCCCTCCAGAGTACTTTATGAATGATGGGGTTTGAGTCCATACTTTATTTGATGATCACTTTTGATTTCTAAATTTTGTTCCTCTTCCTCTCAGGATTACGATCTCCACCACCCCAGGGGGTTGATCCTCCACAGTTTCCCTAGCCTCCCCTCCAGAGTACTTTATGAATGATGGGGTTTGAGTCCATGCTTTATTTGATGATCACTTTTGATTTCTAAATTTTGTTCCTCTTCCTCTCAGGATTACGATCTCCACCACCCCAAGGGAGTGATCCTCCACAGTTTCCCCAGCCTCCCCTTCAAAGTCCAGGTGGTATTCGTAATTATGGAATGCGCCAGAGTGGCGATGTAGAAGGTGTACGATTGGCACATGGCAATGTACCAGTGATACAGGATGTTTCTGAAGCTGATATTACAGCTTGGAGGAAAAGGAGAATAATTCCAGACGTAAAGCCGAGCATTGCAAAGTATTTATCAATTGGATCTTGATTTGATTATTGCAAGCTAATTTAGGTTGTTCAATAATGTTCTGTTGAAATTTACTCAGGCATTTCAGGTGTTTTGCTAGAATTTCTGAAAGGCTGTTGCTGTTAAACCCTTGAGCCCTCATTGGGGCATGGGGTGGCAAAAATACCCTTCTTCCACCGGATCTTCTCCTTCACTAATGCTTGTGCCTGCCTGGATATCTGAAAGTCAGTTTACCATCACTGGAATCTGGTGCAAATAATTAAATGAATGCCAGGGAAAATCAGAAGAGCTGAGTGAAATTCAAAAAGCTTAAAAGTATAATTATAGTTGGACTGTATTAGTGTTATAGTTTGAGAAATAGACTGTTGAGTAGCCATTTGCCATGTCTACCGTAAAAGTTTTGTCTGACTTACTGTTAAGTTTGATTTTTGCACATTCTACAGAAGGTAAAAATAGTTGTTTGGTAGTGCTTTCCTTTCTTTGGCTTTTCAAACTTTCTTACATTTTTATGTCAAATCACATTAATAGACAATAATACTAAGTAAGCTGTCATTAATACTTAGTATCAATAGCTTGTAAGTAAGCTAGCCAAAATTGATGTTTTTATTAGTCTAGTGGCTCATTGGAGCCATTGCTTTCTTCCATATTTTCTGTAATGTTAAGCTGGTAAGAATCTTTGATTTCCACTGGGTCATGTGCTATATCACATGTTAGCCCGTAAGCAGAAGCTGTTAACCATTTATCTCTTTCAGCCCCAGGCATTTTATCAACATCTAACTTCTACTTACATAACTGTTGTGTTGTGTCATAATTAATACAATAATGAATGCCGGTTTGTTCATTAGCATATTAAACAATATTCAGTTCCGTAACAATAACCCAAGCAAAATAATATAACTGGTAATGAGAAATAAGGAATTGATCAAATTGAATAAGCTGTGGAAATTGAAAAGCCAAATTCTCCCAAACTGCTAATATTGAAAGTATGAAGCTTGGTTGGGAGAATTTACCAACACGTCATTTGTGGTGCTTGGGGCTTAAAGGGTTATGCATCTGTTGACTAGAGCAATTCGGGTTAAGGGCATTGTTCAATGATATAACACAGTGGTCATAAGCTAAAGCTAAGTGGCCCATTGGAGTCGTTAAGCAGACGATAGTCATTGACTCCCCCTGGATGGGACACTAATCCATTGTAAGTTAGCTAGCTCACAGCAGAAGCTGATACTCAATTCACTGACCTCGGGAGGATGGAAAGTTGAGTCAACATCTGGTGGAAAAGAAGATCATACAAATTTACAACATTGAGCTGAGCTTGGGTCATGCAGGGTTTCAAACTCACGACCCTACGATTATGAGTCACTCACACTAACTCTCAGCCACAGTGTCACTGACTAGTTTTGTAAGTAGTATTTTTTTTTTACTGTGTTGCAGATATGATGAAGAGAGGAGATTAATCCTTGGCAGGGAAGAGCTACATCTTTACCTTAGAGAAAAGAAAAGAAGACCATTACCTTCAACCTCCATCCGGGTAAGTGGAGTGGTAGATGATGGATTTCATTTTGTTGTTACGGTTTGCATAATCTTTGGCATGTTACTCCCATTGGGACCTTTTAACTTGGTTTGAACCCTCGAGTTGTTTGCATACCGTATTTCCTCGAATAAACGATGCCCTCGATTAAACGCCACCCTCGAATAAACGCCACACCCTGGAACAGACAACAAACTGAAACATCGAATTTATGACGTTCACTTTTTGCAAGCACAGAGCGGAGTTGTTTTAAACTTGTTTAAAGTTTGAAGGGTAGAGACAAAAATCCGCAACATTGACATTATCTGACTTCTTATGCATTTACAAAGGCAACAAGTTGTAGTTTTAAAACTGTAAACTTGATCGATACAGCCAGACAAAGAACTGTATTATTTTTTTCTACTTTTTGAATTAAAGTTATGGTTGGTTGTTTAAAAAAGTAAGCAGCATTTTAAATAAACGCTACCCTCGAATAAATGCTGCCCTCGAATAAACACCGCTCTCGCATAAACGCCCCCCTCGAATAAACGCTGGCCTCGAATAAATGCTGGACTCAAATCATAAAAAATTTAATAAACACCGCGGCGTTTATTCAAGGAAATACGGTATTCACTTGTCGCCTTCCAGCCTGAGTGGAAACTCTGTTCCTTAGTTTACATCCTCTTTTTTCTGTTTTCTAATTAACATCTTGTCTCATCGTATCTAAAGTATTACAATCAAGCGTGTAAATACTACTTATTTCACTTGTATTGTTACTCACCAGGACGTCTTTATATCTATACGGCATACAAGAATATCCTATTCTAATGAGCAAGATATAAACGTCATAAATGAGCTAGACGGCACATCTACAAACCTTGTTACCGTAGTACTAAACATGAAATATGTTTTACTTGGCTGAGCATAGGGAAAGAGAATAGAATATTTTATGTTGTAGCCACATATTTGTTCATTATATTATCTGTTTGTCTTATCCATTCAAAGTGCCTAAAAAGGTTCTACAGAAATAATCTGTTAGAAGACTTTCAAAGAGTATTTTACAAAAGAAAAATTTGAAACTTCCAGGCCCTAAAATGAGACTAGAAATCAATTTCAAGTTACGAGGCAGCACAATTTTTTTAATGAAAAGGTCTGTTGTTTAAACTGATATCTAGTTTAGAGTGATTGTGGGAAAAGAAGTTTCTTAAAATGAAATTAAAAATTTCCAAGCTTGTTTGTGGAAGTTAATCTATTAAAGTTTCTTTTTATTGTAAATTATTGATTATCAAGCAATAATTTACGGTAAACATCTTAATTTGCTTTTACAAAAACAGTCTTAATATTCTTATCTTTCATTGATGTTCTCATTTCTTAACAATAATGGAGTAGTTTTAATATTATTCAAATTTTCCTATCTTTTTCATCTATTAGAACTATTCATTACGATAGTCCTTTTTTATTTTCGTTTTTTTTGCAAATTAAACGTTTATTATTATTAACAGCGCCAGGAGTCTGTTGTACAGGTTCCCAAGCCTGTGAGAACAGTTCGAAGAGTGGCCAATCGCACAGCAGGGAATAGCTCTCGAAGTAATCGTGGGTCTTCCTCAGGTCGATACAGCACACGTGCTGCTGCAGCATTGGATATAGATGAATCAGCAGAGGAAGAGGCGATGGCCACGCCTAGTGAGAGTGAAGATGATGAGGAGTGGTCGGAAAGCAGCAGGTAGGTTGGTGTGTCATAGTGGGTTTCACATGGTTATCAGTGTTGTGTGGTTTATGAGTGTCACATTGATTATGGGTGTCACATGGCTTATGAATGTCACATGGTTTATAAATGTCACATGGTTTATGAATGTCACATGGTTTATAAATGTCACATGGTTTATAAATGTCGCATGGTTTATAAATGTCACATGGTTTATGAATGTTACGTGGTTTATAAGTATCACACGGTTTATGGATGTCACATGGTTTATGGGTGTCACATGGTTTATAAATGTCACATGGTTTATAAATGTCGCACGGTTTATAAATGTCACGTGGTTTATAAATGACATATGTTTTATAAATGTCACATGGTTTTATAAATGTTACATGGTTTATGAATGTCACATGGTTTATAAATGTCTTATGGTTTATAAATGTCACATGGTCAATGAATGCCACAATGTTTATGAATGTCACATGGTTTATGGATGTCACATGGTTTATAAATGTCACATGGTTTATAAATGTCACATGGTTTATAAATGTCACATGGTTTATAATGTCACATGGTTTATAAATGTCACATGGTTTATAAATGTCACATGGTTTATAAATGTCACATGGTTTATGAATGTCACATGGTTTATAAATGTCACATGGTTTATGAATGTCACATGTTTTATAAATGTCGCATGGTTTGTGAATGTTACATGGTCTGTGAATGTCACATGTTCTATGAATGTCACATGGTTTATAAATGTCGCATGGTTTATAAATGTCACATGGTTTATAAATGTCGCATGGTTTATAAATGTCAGATGGTTTATGAATGTCACATGGTTTATAAATGTCACATGGTTTATGAATGTCACATGGTTAATGAATGTCACATGGTTTATAGTAAGGTTTAACGAAGCTTATGGATGTCACGTGGGTAAGGTTGTGCAGTGAGAGCAACAAGTTTCCAAAGTTAACGTCACTTAATACCCTCACAAAATAAGGTGTCCTTACCTTTATTATTAACCCTTTAAACTCCAAACACGACAAATGACGTGTTGATAAATTCTCCCAACTGAGCTCCATACTTTCTGTGTAAGAAGTTTGGGAGAATTTGGTTTTTCAACTTCCACATCTTATTCCACTTGATCAGTTCCTTGTTTCTCATTACCAGGCTTTGTTTGAGTTATGTGAGGAGAAGTTAGATGTTGATGAGTAGGGACGTGAACTGGTATATAATAAGCTCCTCCAACACTCTCCACATCCAGTCAAACAAAGATTTCTGAAGTTTTGTTGTGATAGATTATAGTTGAATCTTTCTTTACATTATTTGCATCGTAAGCATACCTACCTCTCTTTCTAACTGAGATACAAATTGATAAGTACTGAATATTAAAAGAGCGTTCCAAAATAAATCTCTTCTGAAAACATGAGACCAATACGTTAAACACTGTTCCCGTGATGCGTTTTTAAATGTTGGAAATTTTACAGAGAGTGTAAGAGCTCATTACCAGTTTTGCCACGCAGTGGTTTTGCATTTTTTGCACACCGATGTCTTCTTTGAAACCTCACTTTCTTTGCCTAGCTCAGGTTTTGAACTCAATTCCTTTTTATTTTTTTTCCATTGAAGCTTTATGCTAATTAAGCAGAATGTAAACAATTACGTCAGAAAAGATTCGCCTATTGAAACGTGTACTATTTTACTTTGCAGCAGTGAATCAAGCGAGTATTCTGATTGGACAGAGGAAGTTGGTCTCCGAGTGCAAAGGCAAACAGATGATAGAAGATCAAGGTTTGTTTTAAACATTAAACTTTTGTTGACAACGACTCACATGGATTTAGATGTTTTTTGGGAAATTTGGAGGATTTTACTGTAAAACAAAGATCAGAATTGTAGGGTTTTTTAAGGTTACCGTATACCTTCAGGGGTGTTTTGCGTCAAAACGATACAGTGCATCTGTTTTAAACCGTAGATACCTAAACCCATATATCAATTTAAATCTTATAGAGCTAGCTTTCGAACTGTACTAAAAATTTTGAATTAAGCTGAACATTCTTTCATGTTTTTCGCATTACCGCATTTGAAACAAAAATATTATTTCCCAAGAGGACTGTATTGGGAAAACATTGAGGGAAGTCGATTAGGTCTATTAGGGTTTAAAAAAAGTCTAGAGACCATACAAAAATTGCTCTAAATCAAAACGTTTTTCGAAAAACAAAAAACGCAGACACGTTTTTGTTCTTCATATATTAAAGAAGCTACTTTGCAAATTTTAGGGAAACAAACAAATTCTCTTTGAGTTGGAACTCTCGAAAGGCGATTTTGTTGCTTATTTTTAGAGAACGTAAAAAAATCTAAAATTTCTATTTAATTCAAAATTTTTAGTAAAGTTCGAAAGCCAGCTCTATAAGCTTAAATTTGATATGTACTGGTTTAGGTATTTAGGCTTAAGACAGATGCACTGTATCGTTTTGATGCAAAACACTCTGAAGGTATACGGTATCCTTAAGTATCAATGGGACCAAATGCAACAAGCGCAACGTTTGACAAGAAATGTTAAAACAGTCTTTACTTTACCACTGAAAGATCATTATAGTCAGTTGAATGCATCTACTGGAAGTTGCTTCTGCAATTCAAAATTTGGATTGCAGAGCCACACGCTTGCTCACTGATGACACTAATATTTATTTCGTTTTGTGCATTACTCGGGCTACCTGCAGTAGGCTGAGCCTACATCTGCATATCCTATCTATCGACGTAATGAAAAACGTGTAAGCCTGCATTACTGTAGCTACTTGAGTTGGCCAGCGGTGCGACAATGCCACGATTGCATTGCTGATTGGTAGTGATTTGGTTAAATTGTATGTTGTCTATGACAAAATTACAAACACGCATTATGGATCGTATACATTTCTGAGGTTCCAAACTTAAGCGTAGCCTGAGTACGCCTTTACAGGCGTCTAGTTTTTTGTTAAATTATGCCATTTATCTTGTGCTTTGTCTTTAGTCGTCCTTTATCAAGGACAACCAGAGAGATCATTCATATTTTCTAATGCAATGTAAATTTAAACATGAAAAAAGGTTAAAAAGAATAATTAAAAAGATAAAACATCACCATCACTCAAAACTTTGTTTCAGTCTCATCAGTGCTGCCTCTTAATTCTTATACATGAAATCTCTAAAGCTTTGCTACCTGTTTTGTAACAGACGAGTGCGCAGGTTGGTGAGTACATCAGATGAGGGTGAAGGTGCCGGACCTAGCTCACCTCAGAGACAACCCAAACCAAAGAAAGAAAGCAAACCAAAGAAAAAGCCAGTTAAAAAGAAAAAGGTATGACACATCCGTTATTCTTTCATATAATAATCCCCTATCACTATGGTTTATAATTAAATAATAATAACCAGCATTTATATAGTGCTTACTCATCGCTGTTCTAAACGCTTTACAACTGATTACAAGGTTTGGCAGTTGAGGGTCTTAGATAGTCCACTACAGCGGCTCACATATAATATCATTAAGAAATGTCCTCAGAAGAAGAACAGACAGACCACAACACCGGGATCACTACCCTACTCTTTTCAATAAGTTCGTGGGTTCTTTTAAGTCCCCCGATAAAAGGTTGAGAGACTGGACCTACGGTTTAACGTCCTTATCCGATAAGACGTAAAGGTCTAACCATTTGCAGATGTTAGAGCAAAGGCAGCACCTTCTCCTCAGTTATTCTAAAACCATTTTGAAGTTGACAAGCTGTCAAAACAACGTCTTGTAAAGTGAGCTACTCATGCCTGCATAAATTTCGTCACGCTTCTTGATTTTACTGAATAAATGTGCAAACCTTGCTCTTTAATGAAAATTTCTAAAGATTGCCTCGCTGGTATACACTAAAACACATATTCTATTTCAATTTTGGTGGATAGTGGCCTAACGAATATCTACCTCGTGTCTTCAGCGCTCAGTAGATATTTTGCAACTATCCACCTCAATTGAAATAGAATAGGTGATAATTATGTTTTCAAATTAGAAAAACTAAAACAGACCTATTTTTCTTCCATTTATCCCTAAAATTCCCTATTTTTGAGAGAAAAAGCCTCAAATTTTCTCCCTTAATTTTGTTACAAAGTAATCAGAATGCTTGTGAGTTGTGTTATTGTTCACTGGAGTTACATTCAGTGTGTTTTTGTTTGAGGGAGTTTACGTGAAGACTGTTCGTATCTTAACATCAGTTGTTTTGGGACGCATTTCATCTTTAGGTACCAAAGAAGGCTGGACCAGACCAAATCCAGGAAACGCTGGAGTATTACCAGCCTCCTGATTGGTTGATGTGCACAAGACCAAGGTTGTCGCCATATGTGCCTCAGATTGGTGATGAAGTGAGTAAATTATATTAATTTTAAGATTAGCATATTTTTCTCCTCCAAAATTAAGGGAGCAATTGTTAAACGTAGCACTACAGAACATTCCGTTATCTGTATTGTGTATGATAGGTTAAGGCCTGCAACCTTATCACCGGTAATTAACTTTTTTCTCCTCTGTTTTGAAAGTGTTAACAAATGATTTTGCATACCAATCTTAAGTGACACTAAAACATGTTGATTAAATTGCGGCAAATTTTTTATGACATTGAATTAATTTTACAAAAAAATGTTTTTTCTTTAAAAATAAAAAAGGTTTGTTGAAGTTTCTTAAGACATGAATTACATTGGGAGTGATTTCTTTTCTGATTTAATTTATGTCTGTTCACATATCAATTCAACAGCCATGCAAATGCGGTCTTAAATTAAGACTACCAGAGCTTCTGAAACAAGTTGTTGCAAAGATGATTTGCCAAAAAAATAAAAAGAATAATACAAATGAGAATTTTTTTAAGAAACTTGTCAAGATAAGTGATAGATAATTTGAAACTGAAAAGAAAATTACTAGTGGCACTTTAAAATGTATTTCTTAGGGCCCGTTTATATGGAAAAAGTTGTCCCGGGCCGAAGGGATATCTCACCTAACCAAGGTACTTGGGGCGAGACAACTTTTCATACATTTCTCTGTAAAACGCAGCAAACCATTTATATGACGTCCCGGGATGAAGAGTTGTCTCGGGTGGCAGAGATAACTTGCCTAGCCGAGGCGAGTTATCCCTTCAACCTGAGATAACTTCCTTCATATAAACAGTTTGTCCCTTCTGCCTGGGACAGCTCGGGTCTGGAAGCCATTTTAATACAGTGATTATGCTCAAAATTTCCCACGCTCTAATTACTCGTCCCGGGTCAGGAACTTTCCATGTAAACACGGGACAAAGTTGTCCCTGGTTCAAAACCTCGTATAAACTGCAGGTCGAGTTGTCGCGGCTGGAAGGGACAACCCTTTTACCTGGGATCATATAAACAGGGCCTTAGCCAGTGACTTTACATGCCCTTGCACTATTGCCATATTCATGTTTGCACAATTCAAACGAAACTGTGTGAATTGTAGGCCACAGTGGCCAATTAAGTAGTAGCGGGAACGTTTTATTATTTGCCTTTTTTACCATTTATTTTAACAGAAATTGCTTTAAATAGAAAGATGAGAGATATAAGAGAGTTCAGTAAGTCTACCAGTCCTTTATAGGCAGTTTGAGACAGAGATTTCTTTGTTTAATGTTCAGGAGGCTCTATAGATTGACAACGTTAGTTTGTAAACCTTTCATCAGCAGAAATCTGCCCGTAAGCTTGAAGAGAGAACAGTTCTGATAGATTCACAGAAAGAAGAACCGTGATTTTACCCCTAAACTTTTCTGGTTACAATGGGCTCAGTACACTACAGTTAAATCCCGGTTTAACGATATGCCAAAGGGACGTCAAAATGATATCATTAAACCAGGATATCGTTATACCAAGATTCCTGGTATAACGATATTGTGGCAAAATTTCTAAAAATATTGTTATACCGGGAAAAAGGTGACACAAGAAGGCTTCCAAGATATAAAAATTAAGGGAACTGTTAAAAGGCAAGGAAGAAAAGGTACATAAACAATGGTCTAAAGCGGTTTAAAACACATCAATCAGCATTCATGATTGCTGGAGCGTAAGCAAGAACAATGATTGTTGACAGAAGCATTGATGTTTATTAATAAGCTTGTTTTGTTATAAAAACAACATTTCCTGTGGTCTTTCATGTTGATTTTATTGTTATACTGGGAAAGAGTTTGCTCTCGGGGAACAAAATCTCTATCGTTAAACTGGGAATAACGTTAAACCAAATATCGTTAAACCGGGGTTCTGCCCCATACATTTTACTATAACGTTTGCCGGGGAAACGAATGTTTATCATTATACCGGGAATATCGTTAAACCGAAGATCATTAAACCGGGATTCCACTGTAAAACCACTTGACCACTAAGCCTCCTTTTGGAGTAAATCTTAACAGAACTTGTGTTGCTCAAACTAGGTCTATTACCTACGTCAAGGACATGAACAATACGTGAAGGAGGTGGTCGCTACAAAGGTTTATGAGATCAATCCGAAAAAACAGTGTTTCTATAAACTGAATTTAAAGGTACGAAGTGTTGACGTTCAATTGGGTCTGTTTCGTGTTTTTTGCTTCATTAATTTTATTAATTATATTGAGAGAACTGACAAAATCAAAGAATTTCGATTTTCAGATCCTTTGACGGGTTACAAAAGTTGCTTTCTATGTCAATCATACAGTATATTAAGGCAGGTCCGTACACAGTAGGGGTGAAATGGGTGCATACATCCCTACCTCACCCCCCTCCCCCTCCCCCGTAGGATTGAGCAAACTTTTTTTATGTTTTCATAAAAATCTGACATCGGAAATGGAAGTCGAAACCTAAGAGAGAATACCAGAGAGCTGTTTTGTATTATTTGCAGTGAAAACAGGTAGAAATATAACCAGCCTACAGTATGTCAAGAAACCAAATCAAATTCTTGATAATGAGAAAACAGCCTGTCAGAAGCAGCAAATGATTTTTATAGTAAAAACAACTTTAGGATTTTATTAAGTTTTAAAGTAGAAGGGACGTGTAATAGAGTAAGCGGGCAATCCTACATATATATTCTGGCTTTTGATCTTGAAACCGCCTGAGCAAAGTTGGGTATGGTACTCAGCATAGACGGATGCTAGTACCCAGGTCATGGCTTCTCTTAAGGTTACCGTATACCTTCAGTGGTGTTTTGTCAAAACGATACAGTGCGTCAGGTTTAAATCATAAATACCTAAACCCATATATCAAATTAAAGCTTATAGAGCTAGCTTTCCAACTTTGAATTAAAATGAATCTTTAGATTTTTCACAGTTTCCTGACCAAAAGTATTAAAAAACCTGTCTGCGTTTTTTTCACATTCAATTGCAGCGAAAAGTTATGGCGCTTTTTCGAAGTAGGGTTTAAAAAAAGTCTAAAGACCGTAGAAAAAAGTCTCTAAAACAAAAAGTTTTTCAAAAAACAAAAAACGCTGGCAGGTTTTTTTTCTTCATATATTGAAGAAGCTACTGTTTCACTGTAATTCAAAATTTATAGTATAGTTCGAAAGCCAGCTCTATAAGCTTTAATTAGATATATGGGTTTAGGTATCTACGGTTTAAGACACATGCATTGTATGGTTTTGACGCAACACCCCTGAAGGTATACGGTAACCTTAAAACCAATC
>JAOCPT020780858.1:0-15831 GCA_026546935.2 Palythoa grandiflora
GGAACGCAGTAAGGGCCAGTTTACATGGAGTTAAGGGACCCCAGGTAGGTGAAGTACCCGGGGTCGAAAAGTTATTACCTTTATATGCTATCTTTTCAGCCCAAGGGCTGTGCATTGAGATTTCAAAATGCCATGGCGCAGTTGCTCCTTTTTTGGAAATGTAGGGTTTTAAGTTTGAGAAATTTTTTAATTTCTTTTTTGGAATTTTGGGCTCAATTCTAAACAGACGTTTCGACTGGAAACTATCAGTCTTCATCAGCGAAGTTTGTCACCTGATGGTTTCAGTCGAAACGTCTGTTTAGAATTGAGACCAAAATTCCAGAAAAAGATTAAAACATTTCTCACTTGAATTAAATCTGGATGAATAATACCATTCAATTTCAAGGGTTTTAAGTTTATTTTAGATGTAATGATGAGAAAGGCACGAAAGAATGTTCAACTTAAACCTTATTTCTCTATAGGACTGTACATGTTAGGGAAACATTGAGCGCAGCGCGCGGATTGGGTGTTCAGATGACCTTGCAATTGTTCGTACACAAATCCATCGCATTTACTACAATGAACTTGAAGGTTTCAACCAAGAAAAAAATCTTACTTAATTTTTGTTTCAGACTTTTTGCTCACGAAAATATTGATTAAGATTAGTTTTAGCCTTCAAAACATGAACTCTTTTTTAAAAAAAAAACTTGCAAAAGAGTTTCCATGCTTTTCGCCAGAATTAGGAAATTCCGGATTATAACCAATCAACCAATCAGATGGCAAAATTTGAGACTGTGTGCTCTTGGCTAAAATAAAACTGACATATGGGCCTACCAATATTGCCTGAATACCCATAACTTCCCCTTTATGACAACGCCAAAATTTGTTCCGTGCTTGTGTTTGACGTATGTTTCTCGTATACAAAGTTTTCCGTGAGGATTTATGTCAAAGCAGAGGTAAGTTATACTTCTCTCAACGCCGTATTCATTCAACTACTCTCAATCAGTTATCATGATAACTTCGGTGATGTTAATCTTAAGTTAATATCACAGCTTACATTAATGTTGTAGCTGTTAGAACTTCTTCTTGTTGCAAATTGAAACATAGTCACGAAACTGTCGACGTATTATCAACAGATATACGCTGGTTCAAGCTGTTTAATGGGGTTTGTTTGTAAAATCAATAAAAAAAAGGTTTCACTTAACTGACTTATGCTTTTTGACCGATCGCCTTGATTGAGTGACATTGATATTCAGTTTCAAACTAGAAAGTATCTCCTCATAGTAAACCTCTCAATAGAACACGGAAGCGCAAAACCTTCGTAACAAAGTTTGTTTTCATATTTTCGAAATAGCAATAATTATCGTGATCTTGTTTTTATTACTATTGACAGAGTATTGTTTTTCTATTGCTATTATTTGTGTTATTGACATTATTGTTAAGTAGTTGTTGTCTTCACATTGGTATTCTTTGGTTGCTTCCATCTGAACTAAGACTATATTCATCGGAAAGTACTGATATCACGTCTACAGAAACAAATCTGACGATTTGCATAAAGGAAATAAAAAGATGGTGAATCAGCTTAATCTTCGTTTCCTGTTTGCCGTGTTTAGCAATTTGTTGGCTCACAACTTTGTAATGGGTGAGTATTGGGTTTAGAATTTGCAAATATTTAATATTAACGCGTCAAACTTTAGAGGACGAATATCCATTATAAGATTTAAGGGAAGCGTTTCTCTATCGATTATGCCAAAACAAACGCCTTGGCGACATAACTGTTAATTCCTCTCTCCACCCTCCCCTCCCCCCTACCTTCCCTTCCCATCCATCCTTCACCCAACCACCCTTTGTAATCCCTGATGAGAAACGCTACAATACACAACTTTACCGTACACGCACGTGGAGTTGTAAGTATTGGGAAGAAGCTTGGCAGCAAGGAATGGCGCGGTAAAACTCTCGTGACAAAATATATTTTTTACAGCGGTTTCATCTTCTAATTAAAGCGTCCTTTTCCAGAAAGCCACTGACAGTATATGCACAACATAGCATTTCGTGTTTGTGCTATCAACACAAAATATATGCACAAATTTGACCCAGCACCGATATAGGAACTGATAGACAGATAGTTTTCTTCGAATATGTTGTAACTTTGTAAAGCAAAAATAATTATCGAGGCTTGCATGCCTTAAGTTGCTTTCAAAAACAGCAACCTCTCTCCCTTCCCTCCCTTCCCTCCCTCCCACAAACGTCACCCGACGTTCTCGTGTTAAAATCGATAGGAGAAGTTTCTCTACAAAGAAATGATAGGTGCATGGTAAGATATATATATTTTGACCATTTCGAAAATGGAAGTTGCAAAGTTTCTATTTCTAGCTTCTTGTAATTCAGACATAATCCAGGTAATTATGAAGTGGGAAAACTTACAGGCAGCAGATTAGTTTGATAGTGTAGAGCGCGTTACTGTATGAATACCTCTAATTTTGAAAATAATATTGTTTACAAGACTCCTGTTATTTGGTCATCGAAGCTTAATCAAAAATATAATACAGACAGCAGTAATAAACATATTCGTTAAAAGATTCATTTATGAACTTGACGTTTCGTATGTTTCAACATACATTTTCAAAAGTATAAACCAAAACGTCAAGTTCATAAATGAATCTTTAACAAATATGTTTATTACCGCTGTTTGTCTTATATTTTTGATTAAGCTTCGATGGCAAAATAACAGGAGTCTATGGAATACTGCTAAGTTACACAGTCACAAAAGAGTGAAAACGTTATCCTTTTTATGATTACATTTTCCGGCAATTTTTTTCAGTGTGTTAAACGAATATGCACCTCTAGAAAATATTTACCATGATATTATCATTTATTGATATCATCTGCCCGGTACAATGAAACAGGAATTAATGTTAATAATAATGATAATGACAATGATACTGATGATGATAATGATGATGATAGTGAAGATGATGATGATAATGATGACGATAGTGGTGGTGATGATGATGATGATGATGAAGATGAAATAATGATAATGATAATGAAAATAATGACAATAATAATAGGTTAGTATTTATTACACAATAATAATAATAATAACAAAAATAACAATAACGGCCTTTATTGTAGCATTCTATATTAAAAAAATGGCTCTTCATTTACAGTATATAATTAATGTAAAATCAACTGTCTAATAAAATAATGTATAAAAGTTAGAAGCAATTTTAAAAATGTACAAAATATAGCTACCGAGACCGATCCCTGTACCCTCCCCCTCCTCTCCTGACCAACATAAAAATAACATTCCTTTATCCGCTCACCTTCTCACATAAAATACCCAAACACCCCATCCCATCCCCACTGCCATACACACACAGGCACATACACATACAAACGTAAACATTCAAAGAAGATGATCCATTCTCCCCTTACCCACCCCCAGCGTGGTACAAGTACTTTAGTTTTCGAACCTTCATACCCAGCCCTTCGCCCGTTCTAAAATAGTTTCTTTCGCCCATTATAAAATGTTTTAAAATTTTGTTCACTCCTTGAGAGAAGTGGGGGAGAATTAAATTTTTTTGCTGCTTCTTAATGATTTACATTGTTCTGTTCAATAAAAAATTGTTTTCTGAAGGTAAGCCAGGTTTCCTTGGTTTGTAGTATTCTAGTTTAAGATAATCTGGCCATTGGTCATTATGTTCAGCCTTTTAAGGCTAATCTTTTTTAAAAAGATTTTAAAATTATTCGAAGGAGCCAAATCTAGTTTAAGAAAAGATATTTGATAACTTGCAAGTTCTCTTTTGGCGACAGTATATCATTTTGTTAGGAATCACACAGGAAAACAAAATGAATCATTTAGACTCTGGCTTTTTATATTAGACTCTGCTTCTTGCTTATATATAACTTTGTTACGTCGCCCCTGGTATGTTATGAACGGCAACATAGTTTCTCTCTTCAGTTACAATACACAAAACACGCGACTTACATTGTACCTTCTTCACCGCCTTTCGGAAACTAGTAGAAACCAGTTATATTAAAAGAACGATATTTTCCAAACTTTTTACATATGCATGTCCTTATTTCTTTAAAATTTTAATGTAGTGAATTTGATGTTATTTAGACTACCAGCTCAAGAGGTTTATTTGTGAACCAAATGTGTAAAAAAAATGACTTTTGCTGCCAAACTTTAAAATTTTGTCGCCAAATCTCAAACTCTTCGTCCCTTGCAAAAAATTTAGTTTTTTTTATACGTTCCTTCGGAGGTTAGAGTTATCAAGTCCGGAAATACCTATTACGATGACATAATTTATCGGCAAACTGAAATAATATCGTGAGTTACCTTCAGACCCTTGAGGGCATGGGGCACGTGCTAAATGACCTGCCAGGGTTCTTTGCCAAGTTATGTTCAACACGGTTCCTTTAGGGCAAGAGTCCTCCCGAGATGTTGTCTGCGGCAAAGCTGACAAACCAAACAATTAAAAATTTAGGATGAGCAAATTACCTGTCCAAACTTAACTCTTACATTTAGTGCGTGACGGTGCACTCAAATAAGAAAGACATGCACAGTGACTATTCGTACGGCACCCTTACGCGAAATTCAATTTGCTATTCATACGGGAGTCTGAAATTTTTCTTAAATTTCATGGTTATTTTAAACTTTGACAAACCCCAACTATTATATGTTGGTTTAGGTTTACGAAGCGCTTCTGGTAATGGACGTTGATATGGCTAAGAATGAATAACTAACTTGCTGCATACAGTGCGAGCGACCCATTCGCGACACTTTTTGACATTGTAAAAAGACTCCCGTTCGAGTCTTCTCGTATTCAGATAAAGTAGATGATGTAGGGCTTTGTTAATAAATGAAAATTTAATCCAACGTAGTTCATTGAGAATCTAAACCAACAAAAACAACAACAAAAATTTTTAACATTAGCAGCAGTGACTCGGCGGTATTTCATCGATAACTGCATGGTGAAAATTTGGATTGCCGTACGCGACGCCCTTTTTTGTAATTATTGTCTTCAAAAATGATGAAAAAAAACACGCGAAGTTTTACCTACAAGTAAGGACGAAATTGATATGGTTCAAATAACTGAAAAAGATGTTAACCTGTACATTTCTTTCCATTCCCAATGAATCCATCACGACATCTGCAAATATATGAGCCTTCCGTATTTATGCACAGTGCATTTACACTACAATCAGCAACTGATTCGAGACATTCGTTCCGATCTGCAATAAATTCATCATCATCATCATCATCACCACCACCACCATCATCATCTATAACTGATACTATTATTATTATTATTATTAAATTGTTATTATTGTTAAATTGTTATTATAATTATTATTATTATTATTATTATTATTATCATCATTAACGTTGTTATATGGAAGTATATAGTTTTAGTAATCCATGGCCAACAATTTATTATATAGAAGTATATTAATTTTTTGGTATGCCGTGGTCAACCATTTACGATCTTGAAGTAGCATTGACTTTCTGGTATACCGTGGTCAACCATTTATTATATGGAAGTATATTAGCTTTTAGTATACCGTGGCAAATCATTTTATATCCTAATGTAAAACCTTCCAATATATTAAGTACCAGTACTAAAATAAATATAAGCTTAGCCAGTAACTACAATTATTTACGCAGTGGAGAAAGAGGTTATTTTAAGAATCGTATTTTTCGTGAAAGTAAATTGTTTGCCTCAAAATTTCTTAGCTTTAACTCTTTTGATTGGAAAGATAGAAAAGTCATTGAGCCATCACAAATCATTCAAAAGCTAAAAAAAATCTCGTCTGTTTCTTTAATAGCATCATGTGAGTTGGGGATGATGACATAATACTTTTACTGTTGGCTACTGACTAAACCTTTAATAGAAAGAAATAATAGTGAGAAGAAGAAGAAGAAAAATAAGAAAAATAGCAACAACAACAACCACTCGGAGAAGGAGGAGAAGAAGAATTGTCATTAAGTTATTTGAGAACGTAAAAGATTTTGTTTTACTTGACCTAAATGGGGAAGGGTTTGGAAACATGAAAGTGCAAATTTTTTTTTAATTTCCTCGATCACGCCAGGCTTGAGTGATATTGAGCACTTGGTGTCTCTATCTGCCGGTGATTAAAGCTATTGCTCATCCTATGGCCATATTATTTGTTAGAATCATGCATGCATCTCATAGTTTGAATTTACCTAAAGCGTTGCCATTTTGAAATTTAATTTGAGTCAGCGAAAGTGCCAGACTTTTAAGGAATCATAGGTCAATGAATAAGAGGGGTCTAAGGTTTTCTCAAGGGCTACAAAACTCAAATTTCATCAATGAAGATTTTTTGTTAACATTTTTACCTGGTAAGGATATATAAACTTCATTTGAAATCACAGTTCCGTATCCACCTTTGTCAAAGGCAACAACTCGGAAAAAATATCTTCTTAGCTGTTTCAGGTTAGAAACCACAGCCTCGGTTCCAGTTGTGTTAATTTGTGTTCGGCTTGAATTTCCCGTTGGGCCGTATATTAGTTGGTACTGAAATGAAATTCCTGCTGAAGCGCGTAGCTTTGTCCAGCTTGCTCCGACAGAATCCCAAGACAAAGATTTCACAGACAGGTTTAACATTAAAAGTTCATCTGTAAAAAAGAATAAGTGTTAGTTGCATTTGCAGCTTTGAAAACAAACAGGGGCATGTCGTTATAGAAATGTTCCTTTTAACAAACCTACTCAGATACACAGATACTTATATGCGATACCTTATAAAACTTATTAAGCCTTTACCACGAGCCTTTAGCTATATAGTACAATATGAAGGAGGGTGGGATTTTGTAAATATAAACTGTATTCTATCCATGGACTCTTGCAGATAATCATGCATGCGAAATAATCAATATAAATATTTCTCATAAGACTATATAAACTTTAAAAGTTACATATCGTAATGTATAATTCAAGCAATAAGATTCAGAACATGCTTTAGAGAGGACAAATAGACAAAAGCCCCAAAAAAATTAATATCTAAAACTCGCTGATGGTACAACGTATTTTTAAATCGTTTAGAATAGATATTAAGATGGACTGTATGTTTACGTAATTCATCCAATTAGAGCTTAGAGCAATCAGGTATACAAAGAAGAATAAAGATTAGCCTAACTTTGATATTAAAAAGTCAGTTGTTGCTAAATACTGGTCAATTTCAATATCATTGAAAAAATAATAATTATTGCCCTTTTCAAACCTTTTCAAAAGCAATAAGATTTTAATCAAAGTTTTTGATGTGATTTTAAAAAAATTATGCAAAGAAAGATCACATTCAAATCTACCACTCATAGACAGAAATTTATCATAAAACCATTTTACCGATTCTGATTTATAAGGTAACCCAAGATAGCAGTCGTGGATATCGGATGCCACCCTCCGGATTTCCTGTAAATGAACCGCCTGGACCCATTAAGAAAAGTGCAATACGACAATTTGGATCCGGATTCATTAGACTCAATTTTTCAATCCTAAGGTTTCACGTTTAATTCATGAAGGATTTTCAATAAAACCGAAATTTGGCAGAGAAACAATTCTTGTTTGTGCCAGTTTATTATCTAATTATACATATATAGAATTCTATGTATACCGTTTTTGATGGATCCGGGATTGTTCTTGATTTTCTTTGCTTTAACAAAGATGGAGTGAGGCACCTTCAGCTTGTCTAAGCGAAAGTTACACTTTGTATTGATGTTTTCGCAAACAAGTTTGACGTGAGTGCTATTCTCATCCGACCACTTTAGGTAAACTTGATAGTTGAATATCCCATTGCTTGTCAGGGGCGACCACTCCACGAGCATAGAATCGTTCATGACTTTCACTTTGACGTTATTAACAATAAGCGAACCTACAAAGTAAAAATACAAAAGCCAATGTTTCTTGTTCGTTGATCTTATTTACTTATATACAACATCGATTTCAAAAACTCTTTCAACAAGAAAACATTGTGAATTAGTTAGTGGCCATAGTATATGATGTGAGTAGCACCTTGTACGTGGGTATGAATGTCGACAAAGCCTGGTGTAATGGTACGAGTATGGTTAAGGCCTGGGTTGGGAGTATAAAAATTATTATTATATGGTTATGTATGTATGAATATGAATATGGATTTGGGTGGGTGGGTGAATGGGATGTAGATCATTTCTCCCGGATTTTATTGTTCTGAATATGGTTATGACCTAGTGTTTGTACTGTTATGAGTATGATTATGGCCAGGTGAAAGTGGAATCACGGTATGGCTGGGTGTATGGCTTAGGGTGTGAGCATTATACACGTGTATGACTACGAGTTTGAGTATCTTACCATTACGTTTTGTTTTGACAGTGGATTGACAAACGACTTCTGATGTCTCATTGTGATAAGCACGTACAGTGATGCCATAATACGTGCTTTCCATCAACCCTTTAACTGTGGCGTTTGTTCCTGGAACACCATCTACAAATTTCTTTTTCTTGTGTGCAATATCATGAAGTGGCCAGTACGTAATCTACGGAGGAAACAGCGCACAAAGTCATCAATATCTCAGTAAAATAGATAATATGTTTGTTAACCGTTATCTACAAAGTAAGAGGGGAAGCCTGAACTGTAACCTGGAGGGTTGAGTTCGATTCCTGTGACTGCCAATCACACTGGTGTGAATAACCTTCTGATCAACCTTAACTACTGCCAGTTGGGGATGTTCCCTCAGTCTCATCCTATCATAGTCAAATCCGTCTTAGTTTACGTTGCTATGCGAAAATCGACAATGTCATTATCATTGTTGTTCTCTTATATATTAAGAATGCGACTTGGTTGTAGAGCTTGAAAGAAATTGCTACTCATGTATTCATGCATGTGTCGGTGCTGCTAATAATTTGAAACCTCGTTATGAAACGATACAACTCAACTACAATACAATTATTCATTTATCCACGACGTTTTACCTAGTAGCTGCAAAGTTCCTTAAAACGATAACGCCAAAAAAAATATTGTAACAATGATGAACGAAATCCAGATCTTCTGAACTTCTACTTAAGTATTGAGAAACTAAAAGAATGACAGATGACTAGTTGTTGAATGAAAAGATTATCAAACTTTTCCGTTCTAAATGATTTCCTGTTGTAAATTAACTTTTTGGGTTATAGTTTGTTTTATCATAAACATGAACAACTATATTAATTTAGCTCGTAAACTATACGTGGCAGGGTTTTATCAGGAATTAACATACCAAGAAACCATCGAAGGGTCCCCGACCAGTCACACTCTCGGTCAAAAGCAGTGATATGGAAGAAGGCGAAGAAGATGTTGCTGAACAGTTTGAAATCTCCGCAATACCTAAAACGGACAAAAGTTAGGTCATACAATTTTTCAAGCTAAACTTACCAATTTCAATCATATCATATCATCATTTATTTCGCCTTTTTTTCTTAATATTAAATAAATATTTTTACATGGCTTAATGTACGGCGAGATGATCCCTGGAAACCACCAGGCTTATAATTGAGGCCACCTCGAACATCATATAATAACAATATATTAAGACAGTGATACGTGTGTGCGGCTTAGCCAATCATACTTTAATTATTTGAGTAAAAATTCAAGTAGTTTGCATTAAAGTTCAAAAAGCTGGACAGAGTAGTGATTGTAGTAGGGAGGGAGTTCCAAATTTTTGGGCCTTGATAAAGAATTGTGAATTTTTTGAGGTTTGTTCGGTAATGATGTGTGTGATAATTGTGATAATTTTACGTGTGTCAATATCACTTTTCAGCTAATCAATGACCTTGATTTTCACAAAATTTTCAAAACACGCAAAATTACTTAAAATATAATTTTCAAGTACTTCCGAAGATTTTGGAACACTTTCGAAGATTTCCGAGAATTTTCCGACGACAGTTTTTTTAAACATTTCCTAAACTTTTTGTAGATTTCCGAAAATTGTCGGATAGTTCTAATGATTTCCAAAGATTTTTCGTAGATAAATTATGCAATGCATTCTCGTGGTAAATGTTTATACAATGAATAGAATGATACATAGTCGCTTGGAGATGTGGAATATACTATTCTTTATTTGTCAATACCATGTAATATTCTCTGTGTATTTTCAAAAAACTGTCATATTGACCTCACTTTTTTGATCACTGACTGCCAAAGAATGTCAATTACTGATTGCCAAACAGGAATGCAAAATAGGGATTATTAATATGACATGCTATTGGTTTGACATCGATTTTATTCAGATGTTTTTTCCATCATACTACAAACAAGCGGGTCCGTGAAACGGAGTGAGTGAGATAATACAAAAATCGAGTGAATAAAAACGATGTTAAGCTCTTAATATTTTATAATTTTTTTTACATGATTTAGGGTAAATGAAACAGCGAGGTGACATTAAATAACTCGTTGAAAATGTCAACACAACATAACTGTATCTCTTTACTCAGCTGATATACTCTGTTGGTTGTTTTTTGCCTTTATGACTTAAAAAGTTTTAAACAGGGGCGTAATTTTTCTCGATATACTTCCGCTCTCCTGTAAAAAATGAGAGAGAGAGTGAGAGAGAGAGAAAGACAAAAAGACAGACTGACAGACAGACAGACAGACAGACAGAAAGAGAACAAGCCCAGAATTTGAAGTCATGTTTCATTGTCTAAGAAAATGGTGGGAAATCTGCGTCGCAAAACTGGTGCATGACAGAATAATACAAGCAACATGATTGGTTGAACTGGTGTTTCGATGGCGTTTTCATTCTTAGACGATTTTACGGTGAAGTGATATTACTGATATGCTTTTTCTTCGATCACCGTTTTATCACATGGATATCTACTCTAAATATGGAAAAAGCAGGTTCTTACACTTGGGCTGACATTAGGTAGCTGAGGCCATTAGATCACAAGGCTAATTACTCAGTGAGTGAAAATCTTCTGACAGAACCTTTTTTATTTCAGCTTTTACCAAATTATAGTATTACGCAAAAACCAAGGAGAAGAAACGTTGCCCAAGGATTTCGAGGATAAGCTTAAGAGTTTCAACGAATCAAAGGCAGTTGATGCAAATTTCTACATCGCCTTTGAAATTCCAGCAAAGAACGTAACAGCTAACAGCCGTTTTACTGTCGGTGACGGAAAAACTTACGGATCGTATTTCAACGCAAAACTTCAAGAAGGTGAAAAATACATCGTCTTCGTGAGAGCAATATCAAAAGATAATAAGGTATTTGGACATTTTATCCTGCCAAAGAAATTAAACGATTAATTGCTACATGCAGGGACCCATGAATAGTAGCATCCATAAACACATGTTTTACATGCATGCACACGTGCCATGTTACGTAAAAATCCTGCTTTATTCTAATTGGGCACTGAACAGTGCGGGCGAATCTAGACCGTCCTCAGCTTTCAAAAGTAAAAACGGATACGCGCAAAGGTTGACTCAAAGGGTTAGTATGGGAGATAGAGGCTCCTATTTATGGGCTCCTGTTACATGCAATTAAATTAATAGTGAATTTGATATTAATAATAAAAATATAAATAATAATAATGATGATGATAATGGTGGTGATGATATAACGAGTTCTTGGCACTTGAATCAACTGAGAGGGACCTTGTTAGACATTTGACAGTTTGCTACGCCCCAGTTATACAAGAAAAGTTTGGAGGGTATTATACATGCCTGTAATAACAAAGGAATAACAACAACGATATCGATAACACTAACTACAATACTAATAATAATAATAGTAATAATAATAATAATAATAATAATAATAAGTAATTTTTTTTTATTTATAATAATAAGTAATAATAATAATAATAATGATAATAATAGTAACGATATTATCAATATCATTATCAATAATAATAATAATAATATTACTAGAAATAAAACTGTTGTCACCAGGTATTATGGTTTAAAATATATGTAGATAAAAATCTTACAATAAATATGTCTGGTAAAAATAGATTTTTTGTAAAATACAAAAATGTCCCAATGTTTCAACTTCCCCTGAAGAAGACAAGTGACTAAGTCTTCTTTAAAAAATGCAAAGCAAATTAATGTTATAAAAAGTCTTATTGATCTAGTTTTGTTCCTTCGGCCACCTGTGCACAACAGTTAAATTCGAAATGAACTCCTACTCTGTCTCCAACTTCCCAACGTCATATAAGACGAAACCCTACCTGTTGTGTCCTGATCAACGGGCCAAAATTAGTCCCGGTGAATTAGGCTGTCCTCGGCTGCTAACTCTTCGGCTCGCTACCCTTGTAGATATTAATGCACAGAAAAATGGATGCAAGTTAACGATAGCACGTATTTTAGGGTTTCTCAGTTACATTTTTACTTGTCTTAGTCTTCTTTTTTTATTGCCAACAACTATGAACCTTTGACGTATATCAATTTAAAATTATAAGGAATTCACTTGGCATTTTATTACTTGGTTCACTCTACAGAGAACCATTGCGGGAGAATACAGCATGGTGGCTAGGGTTTCAGTTACAAAAAGTAAGTAGGTTTGAAAGTGCTGGGTCAATAATTAAAATCCAGTTAAGCTAGTACACTAGTAGCACGGGCCTCTTGAAACGAAGACAAAACGAAGACCCAACGAATACAAAACAAAGACGAAACGAAACTCAGAGGTACAACGAGTGCTCCTGCCTTGTCATAACTAACAATTAAACGCCTGATCCTTCTCTTGAGAGAAGTACAACGAGTGGTCCTGTCTTATCATTATTAAGCATTCATTTATTAATTAAACTCCATCATGGAGAATTTCGAGTCTAGGATCTGCTGGCCTTGACAAGCGAAGGCACGTAAATGCAGTGCTAGAGCCCAGAAAAATGCCAAGGTACTGGACAAGACCTGGGAGGAATTCCCTGTGGTGGGATAATTTTGTCAATGGGGTTATGGTGGCCGATGAGTGGCGTGAGAATTTCAGAATGAGCAGGAGTAGTTTTTTTAAGCTGTAGTCATTTGGTAAAACCACTGACTAAAATAGAAAAGTCGTCCTGTTTGGAAATACCGTGGAAACAGCGCGAAAAATTCGTCCGGATCCGTGGAAACGGAGCCTGACACTTGGTGTTAATTGGAAAGTGGAGGGGGGATACATTAATCTAGGCACATGGGAAAAAATTGTTAAATGATGCTAATGTTACATCATTATTCTTTTGTTTTTTTCTATGAAAATCTAGAATCCGCTTCAGGCAATGGAGGAGGGAACGCGGGAGCGATTATTGCAGGAGTTGTTGTTGCTTGTTTTATTTTTGCCCTTATCATTGTTGTTGTTATTTTTATCAGGTAATTCATTTTAGTTTTCTTTTAATAACAACGATGACGATAATAATAATTATAATAATAATAATAATAATAATAATAATAGTAATAGTAATAATAATAATAATAATAATAATGATGATGATGATGATGATGATGATGATAACAATATTTATAATAATTAAGCACCCACCAACTCAATAACGATAATGATACTGACAGTGACAGTGATAGTCACAATGATAATAATGATGATGATGATGACAATTTAATGGTAATGGTAATGGCAATAATAATGGTAATGATGAATTTATTAGTAATTCTTCTATAAGGTGGCTCTTTACCTATTATTTACAGCAAAATAGAATTAAAAAGAAAAGTTTTTCCCTTGTTTTACTTTACCTTACCTTTTAAAACCTAGACATACCTGCTAGTTAATGTTAAGTTCCCAGGACTATAAAAGGAATATGTTGTCTAAGAAGTGGGGATTTACTTAGTTTGAACGCCCAGTATAAGAGTAATCATGATCATTGGTGGAGCTAATGGGCGTACTAGAACATTTATAGTATTTTAAGCTATGGGTTCTTTATAATTATTAGGAGGAGAAGAAAGAAAAACAACACTAAGACAGACAGTTCTGAGTCAATGAAGCTACAAGGCCTTGCTGTGCAACCGCTGGCTCATATTAACGCTGATCTTGAGTCTGAAGATGGCTTAGAAGGAAATCATGTTTCTCCTGAACCAGTTGTCGCAAAAGCCTCTGCTCCAGAACTGACAAATAATGACACTACGAATGTTGGAAAAGGTGAGTATAACAAAAAATCGATACTAATCAAAACTTTAATGTAGTCCACAATATATTGAGATTGACATGTTTTGGTATGTCGCATGCAATCATCATCAAGCGTTTGAACAAAGCATATAAATAAAAGAAGGTAACAAAATACTAGAATATATTAGAGTGATATTAAGGTTTCGAGACTTAACAGGACAAAAGAAAACTGAACAAAAAACTAGATAAAGGACACAGGTGAGGTGTGAGGTTACAATGAATATTTTAGGGCCTGTTTACATGGAAGTGAGGGACCACGGGAAGATGCGGTAACCCGCTTGACCAGAAAAAAATTACCCATGTTAACATGAAGTTTTTGTGACTTCTTTGAGTTACACTGTATGAAGAGCTCATCACTTATGACGAAGGCCTTGTTTTAAACTGTCCTTCACAAATTCGCTAAGTTTGAGTTTCGTTTCTTAGGTATTCTGCCCAGTGCACCTCCTTTAGCGGAGCCAGCAGTCTATAGTAATGCCATAGAGGAAGGCCATCGCAAACCCATTCCAGTTGTCCAGTTCTCAGAATACATGAACAGAGTGAAGGGAGCAAACTACGCTAGACTGAGACAGGAATACAACGTAAGGAAAAAAGTTCCACGTGTAATACCGTTATATCTTAGATACCAACTATCAAATTCCATTTTTCTTGTACTCTAATTGGACGAAAGGAAATCACGTCAAGGTGAACAACTTTTGCTGTTTCCCGGCAACTAAGCGCTCAGAGCAGGCAACACCATGTTATGGACCGGTAATAACAAAAGCGGGAATGGATTGAGCTTTGTAACTGTAGTTGATCTTGGTTGAAGCGGGAAAACCTCGGCGCGCTCGTCACAAAGTAAATGTTGTTGAACAAGAAAAACAAACTATAGAGGAGCGTAGATTTGGAAGCAGAAAAAACGAAGAAGCTTTATACGGAAAATAAACGGAAAATGTTCATCATCATAACTTTTTGTTCTTTTTTGATAGTTGGTATGTAACAAAACGTCTTTTGACCTGAAACTCGGGAAAGCAGTATGTTTTGTGTTCCCTCGCGGTCTCTGAGCCACAAGACATATTGCTTCCTTCGGTCCCACTAAATTAGTGTTAAATAGTAGTCGGTCTGTGTCAACTGGCCATTAGAATAACGCCTCCATTACACGGGTTGTCGTCGTCTGTAGAGGAGCCCAATTCTAGAGCGGCAGTCACGACTGCAGACGTCGCACTTGGAGACAGTGTCGACTTGGGTTCATTCTTCGTTTGCATGGTGGAATCGAAAATGTCAAGCCTACATTGTTTAAGGTTAGCAAATACATTTTGCGGTCGCCTAATTGGATTGGTTCCTCAAGGTGCGCCTGCGCCAAGCAACGTCCGCTGACCAAACGACCGACTGAAGGCTTTGGGGACGAGATTGATCTCTTTCAAAAAATGAACTTGCTCTTTCGTTTACACAATTCCTGGATAGCAGCCCGCACTAGAATGAGATCCGGAACGAAAGCCCTGTGCGAACTCAATCCGTAATGACTTTACTTTCGTTCTGGAATTATGAGTCGCAGGACTTCACTACGCACTAAAATGCAGAGCTACGAGAGGGGTAATGAAAAAATCGGAGCGGACTCTTAGTAGGCTGTGTTTGTTTCTTCTTAATGAGACTGGAATAAACAAACTTGCTGGGTTTTTTTGGCTTTCTTGAATTTTTCAACAATACTTTCACTTTTTGTTGTTTGACTTTCAATTTTGCAATTGAGATAAT
>JAOCPT020781449.1:2500-15821 GCA_026546935.2 Palythoa grandiflora
TTTGATCATAAAGCGAGTCTTTCACCAATACTTTGCTATTAAAGTCATTTATAAGCCGTTCGGGAGAAGAAGCCTCAAAGCTGATCTCTCACCTTATATTGTACAAACCGTTGACATTCAAGCTTGTACACGTGAGGGCGCTCTGACCACACTATCCAACGTCTAAATATAAATTAGTTCTGTCTAAAAGGCGGGACATTCACTTCACATAACAACCTATTTCTCGGATAACGAGATAAAAACTGTGTTTGCTCTTAACAAACAAATAGAGAAAAATGAACAGTTGATTCTCGACGAATGAAATAAAAACGCAAGCGAATTAATTTTTTCGCCACTGAAGTCTTACTAATCTTCATTCGTTTCCAGCCGGAATACATTTTAGATAGCTACGTGGACGTTCAAGTTTTTAATTATCTCGCTCGCGTTTTTACATTCATCATCAAAAATCTCTTTTTTTGTTTTATATTTTATCGTAGTAGCTTTCGTTTGTGTAATTTTCCTCTATTCTTACCTAACATCAGCTCAAGTTTTGATCATGCGCAGTACCTTGCATGGCTGTTCCCTTTTAATGACAGAAAAACAACTGAACACATTGAGAAAGCTGAGGTGCATTACATTGAGGGTACAAGGGGTAAAGTTTGTTAGCATATCAAAATCTTTGTTCAAGACTGTTGGTTTTAGCGTCAAGTACAATCTTCTTGCGGCACTATTTATCAAAAGTAACGATTATGACAACCTATTCCTCCACAATGAAATGCACAACCCAGTTTTCTTAACATGTTATACTCGCATGCTTGACTTTCGCAACATGTTTGTATGCGAGTCCCCCTCGTTCAAAGTCTGCAGGGAGGGACTGGCACTAGGAATACTAAAAATGACGGATTTCAGAGACCAGCTGTCACCAACACTTTCCCTCATCCTCTGCTCCTCCATCAATATGATTTCGATCTGGCCAATAATTGTACTGGGGTGACGCGTTATTATCCGTCCCGACAACAACGATCTTCTTCGCCTAAAAAACAGAGCACGAATCATTTAAGTGACATGTGCCATATCAGTAAATTTTCATAAACAAGAAACCACCGAATTTATTTTTTTCAGTTAGAATACGAGTTTTCATTTTTATCTGCTGATAGAAATTGAGAGCAAGTATTCTAATTGTTTTAGTAGAAATCTCTGGGCCCGGTTGTTCAAACATCGATTAGCTTAATCCTGGATTAGTGAAAAATTGAACAGTAGAATTTTGATGGGGTGCTGGTGAAAGTTGATTTTTTTTTCTTGACAGAGCTACTATGTATTAATAAACCTTTTGTTAGGTGAAGTTTGAGTTTAAACTATCGGCCAAAATGCACTGAAACAAAATAGCCGGTTAAATTTTAACCCAGGATTAGTGCCAATCGGCTTTTGAACAACCGGCCCCAGGAGAGTAAACAAATGAATAACAGCGTTTTAATTTATTCAAACAATTCATGTTGATGATAAACTGTTTTCGCGTGCTGGCCGGAGTGCTCGGGAGTCTGTCGAGAGAGAATTGTTAAATTAATGCTTCAAATTGATTTTTTTCGTACCTTCTAAAATTTTTACACTAGATTTTGTTTCTGTCTTTGTTTTATCTGGAACTGATTTATCAATTAGAAGTTTCAAATCGTCTTCCCAAACAACTGAAAATTGGAAACTGTAGACGCCATACTGGATTTCATAGGCATCTATCACCTGATAGATAGTGAGTATGGTAGCCAATCAGATTACAGCGTTGCATCGTTCTTGATTTGATTTGATTAGGATAAACTAGATATTTTATCTCATTTCTTTATTGATTTTGGTTTATCGTCGCAACTCTACGTCAAAACGTCGATTATTTAGTAAAAACGCATTCCATCGCTTTGTTTTTTTACAACATGTGCACGCACTCGGCTGGGCAGCTTGTTTACCAACTGCGTGTTGGCTAGGTAATAGGGACAGTGTTAATATGCGGACGATCAAGCGACTGTTGCTAGTTTTGTTGAAGTTTTACAACTGATGATGAATAGGATGCAAGAAACGACTGTTGAATATGGGATGAAAACAACACAAAGAAAGCAAAGGTTATGAAAATCTCCAAGAAGCCAGGCAGGAAGTTTGCTATCTTTCTGGATAATATACAACTAAGTCTAGTAACCCATTTCAGTTATCTGGGCAGTATGCTAACAGAAGATGGTTTCTGTGAAAACGAGATAAAGTGTAGGATAGCACGTGCTAGAGGCATTCTCGTTGAGGAAAGAGCTACTTACAAAGTCCTTCAACTTAACCTTGAAGACTGTGATCTGAAGTACTCTGTTATATGGAGCTGAAACGTGAACTATACGCATGGAAGAGAGAAGAAGACTCCAAAGTTGTGAGATGCGGCTATGGAGGAAGATGTTGGGTATTTTATGGTCAGATAAGATTAGCAACGAGAAGGTGCTACCGGTAGGGTTGGGGAAGAAAGAACATTAATGGAATTAATACAGAGACGGTACAGAACTTGGATTGGGTACACTCTGCGGCACTTGCTAGTCGTAATCATTGACGGTAGAATAGAAGGGAAGTAGCCTCCATGAAGAAAACGAATTAGTATGTTAGATCAGATAAAGGATGGAGCCCCTAATTCATACGTTAAGAGACGGGCCATGGACAGAATGCTGTGAGGCACGAATCTGCCTGCTTAAGGCTGACCACTAGAGAGAGAGAGGGACCTTTAACAACGACGACGGCAACGACAACAACAATGGCTCAAGTTATTTGGTTTTTGTCTTATTTTCGTAATACTTTGTGAACAGAATACGATTAAAAGTTCCTTCTTGAAAGTAAACAAGTACTGAGAATATTGTTATCAGGACGTTCCTATTGTTCCCGGAACTCTAACAAAGGGCTTTTCACGTTCTGTTTCAAGAAACACCTACGTGCAGATGCTCAGCTCGATGCATTCCAACGTGCAGTTTTTGTTCTTTCACGCCAAGTACTGAATTTAAATTGTGCGACCTTCTTTTCCGCCAAAGTTGACTCCCGGGGGCTAACCTGCAATGTATTAGTATCCCGTCCAGGGGAAGTCAATGACTCTCATCCCGGCTTAACAGTACAGAAACCGGAGATAATTATCGGCTCTCCAATGGGCCACTAAGCCTCGTAAAAGGATTTTGCTAGTTAGCTTTCACGTCGTAGTCTGGTTCGCCGTCCTCATTGCGAAAGGTCTCTAATGTCTAGGAACATTTCGTGTCTATTATCCTAGCTCCTATACCATACCTGTAGCCAATGACGCCAAGAAGTACAGCAAACACAACCACTAAGGTGATTCCGATAGGAAGTCCCCAGATAAGCGCCTGGCTGTCTTGGTTTCTTTGTCGACTTTTTATCCCCTTGTAATCTGTCGGATGATCCTCGAAGATACCTCCATGTTGCAAATCTGTTCAGAAATGAGAAAAAGTATACAGGTGTGGCTATTGTCTGACTCTGGATATTAATAGATTTCTAGACTTTTCACCAGTTTCCTAAGTATTCTGCCTGAGAACATCTATTTATCCCCATTTCCTTTCCCTCTTAACTTATTCCTTCCTTCATCTATCATTCTTTCTCATCCTTTTCCAAACATCTAACGCCGACTTTCTTTTTATCTTCATCAAGGTAATTTATCTTTCCCTTTTTATCATCAGTGTACATTAATAGCCAAGTTCGATGATTATATTACTAACAAAACAATTCTGAGGACCATATTTGGCTTTCCAAATGTCCGTCAGACTACAGTCAAGAAAGTAGATGACAGGTTCAATATTTTGAGGTTCTGAACTTCCACTTCGGCGACATTTCTTTTTTAAAATGTTTTTGAAAACAAATGAAGTTTAAAACTTACTAATCCTGGGAGAAATGTTACCCCTTTTCTTGCTGAGGTTTGAAAAGTCAAATTCACAAAGTTTCTTAAAAACTAACAACTTTATAGACTTTGGTGAAACAATAATAATTTTTGGAATTTACAGGTAAAGACAAAGAAAATGAATGTTCACTGTATAGGCTTTCAAGCACTGCTTAAAAGGTTAGGAAATGTTTAGTTTATGTAAAGCCGCTTATAGCAGGATAAGGGTTTTGATATGTAAAAAAGTCATCTAAACAACACGAGGTAAGACAATCAATTTTTCCTTGCTACTAATCCGATGGGCGAGTACTTTTCTCAGTTAGCTGCAAACTATCTTTAATATTGTTTTCAATTTCTCAAAATCCTCCTCTTTTACTTCCTTCTTATTTGTCACTTTATTACTCAAAGAGTAAACAATATTTTTTTTTTGTATTATTATAAATTGTAAGACGATATTGCACAATTTGGCGAATTGGATGCTCTAACATGAGGTTTGACCATGATAAAAAAAATACGAAAGAAAACATGGTACACTTTAAAGAGATTGAAAGAAAATGCAATGAAATGCAAAATATCATCGTAATTATACATTTAACTTACCACCACACGATCCTCCATCTTTACAGCAGAGATATGAGCCTGCAGTGTTCTTGCACGTGGTGTTGGTATCACAATGATGCCTCTCAAGCATGCATTCATCAACATCTTTACACTTCAAGCCGTTACCGGTATAACCTGCGTTACAACGACACTTATATGTGTTTTCTGTGGGCTCACATCGCGCATTTAGGTCGCACATTTGGTTGTGTAGTAACGCACATTGGTCGACTGGTAAACATTCCTTCCCAATGTGGTAAAGCCCCGACTCACACACGCACGTGTACGAACCAATTGTATTCACGCAATGCGCGTTCACACCACAAGGGGAAAGAATTTCGCTGCACTCGTCTATATCGGAACAATTAACACCATTGCCAGTAAACCCTGGGTTACATGTACAATTGCTTGCCAAAATATGACAACTTGCGTTGACATGACAGCTAGAGTTACCAGAACATTTGTTATGGCTCACTGAAGATGTCACAGTAGAGTTTGTCGTGTTTATCGGAGTTGAAACTGTTGTCTCAGTCAACGTTCTGTTTATCGATATTGTTGTACAATTGAAACCATTGCCAGTATATCCAGAATTGCAGAAACATAAATATGAACCAATCCCATTAACACATTTGGCATTTTCATGACAATCATTGCGCACTGTAGCGGTACATTCATCAATGTCAGTACAAATGGTGCCGTTTCCTGCAAAACCAGTTTTACAAACGCAAGATGAAGAAGAGTTTGTTTTGCACGTTGCGTTTTGATGGCAAACTTGTCCAGTCCCTGGACATTGATCTATTCAATAGAAAGAAACAAAATTTCGTTAACGCTAACATGATAAAAATATAACTGAAACTGTAGATTGAGTCTCCTGTGATTGCTTGGTAAGGGTAAGATAGTCCTGAGAAAAACTGTTGTCGATAGCTTTTTTCACTGTGTGGAAATACTCTTTAAAATTTTGTATGGCTTGCAAGCAATTCTTTTTCAAAACAATAACAAAATATATAATCTTGTGTTCAAAGATTTTACAAGTTGTAAGTTATCCAAAGCATGTAAAAAGTCCTTAATTTCGTCTGGTAAAAACGGACTCTCCATTGAATGTCTTCGATACGCCAAACTTTAGCATTTTCTGGAATGAAAATAGTATCTACCAAATGTAGCTGACACATCATCAAAACGTGAAGTCGCCGACATTGTGCTTCGGGTTTTCAAAACAGGCGTTTTTCATTACTTAAAGCCTGCTTCTAAAAGTTATTTGAAGATGTTGCGTAGTCAATCAAAATACTGGATTGCAATGGTCTACCAGTTGGCTGATTCTATAATTTAGGTAATGACTGATACTCGGCGCGCAGATTAAATATCAGACAAAAAATGTTTTGCAGCGAAGGATATGTTTATAGATAAACAAAATAAATCTTCCTTTCAAAACACGAGATTATTTTTGATGTTTATCCGAGTCAGACGCAGCAAAATTATAGTTGAAAATCAGAATCAATACCTACCTGCAATGGTTGTTGAATAGTAAAGGGACAACACAATCCAGAAAATCTGGATGTAAAAGAGAGATTCTTGTCTCAAAAACTTCATATTATTTCCTCTGACCTTCAACGCAGCACGTTCGCTGTTTTACAAGTCTCTTCATAGTCTGCTTGAGAGGCCAGTTGTGGAAATACTCCACGCTTGCAGCCTAAAGGAAATAAAAAGACTAATTATTTACAAAAGATTATTTTGAAATTATTTTTCAGTCAAAACCAGTCTCACATAAACGAATAATTGGTTCCATTGTATTTTATCCCGCTTTACAATACACTGATTACAAAGTTTGCTTTTATAAAGAGTATTTTGTTAAATTTCTATTTGCAAGACAATACCGGAATCATCTCTTGTCTTTACCATTAATGCAGTTAGAATGATTTTTGATCTGTTTGCCTAGGCAAGTTTATTCCAATTTCCCGGCTTCCATTCTTTGAAAAACAACGCGTTAATCCTAAATCTAGAATTCTTCGGTGATGCAAAAACGTGTTTTCGTTTTAGGACCGTTTTAGCGCATCACGTAATTCAGGAAAAAAAAATTCTTTGTCCCTATATGGAAGTTTTCAACTTGGGTAAACTTATCGATTCCCGTCAGTGATTCAAGCATTCAACTTGAGAAGTAATTTTTTTTTTCTAATTTCTTTGTCTTTCAATATTAAAATCAAAATGTTCGTAATTCGATACATACGTTACAATACGTTACAATGTGGTAAGGTGTCAAAGTTCTAAGGCTAAAATGTTGGACGACTTCTAAGCACGGGCATCGCTAAGCAAACTACTTCATTTTTCAGTTATACGTGTGTTTGCGATTACCCTTTAAGCCGCGCGTTGTTTTGAGTTTTGTTCCTGCCTGATAAACAAAATAATACCTATCTAATATCTTGTTCCAACCAGGTTCATTATTATATGCATAACCTGCATCACTGAGTGATTCTTCAAATTAATATTTTTTTCTCTCAAGTATTTGTGACTAGGACTAGGGTCGGAAGAGTTCGTAAGGCCCGGGACAAACGTCGAACTTCACATGTGCCGAATCTAATACAAACGAAGTAGAACAATAGAATTTGCTCATTAGCATTAGATTGGGCACAAGTGAAGTTCGACGTTTAACCCGGGCCTAAGTTTCACAGAGATGTTATGTGCCTCAATCAATGAGGACGGCGACGCTGGCAAAGAATATATCAAGCCAATACAATAACTGCACAGTAAATTCATCTGTTCGTAGTTGTCGCTAAAACAGAGCGCGCAAAGACCTGTTTTACAGTTCTGTGTGAAAAAAAATATTTTTGGTATGTGTTGTTTACCTTCAAACATTCAATCATTTTCTATTCAAAAAGCAAAAAGCTTAATGCTGAGCAAACAAATCCCTATAATGACCATTAAGAAAGAGTAAAAAGTAAAATAAAAATTTCTTTTTTCTCAGCCGTCGTTGTTTACGTTGCCGTCACTCGATACTGAGCCAGACGAACAGAGCAAAAACATCAGTTCAAACCGGCATACCAGTTAGTAATTTACCTAGAACGATGGGGTGAGCGATTAGTGACCAATATAAATCAGTTCGCATTGAAAAGCGCTAAAATATTGTAAAATAATAATATATATTCTCTTTGTTCGCATCGTAAAACTGAGACATAAAATCCAGGAAATTCTTTAGTTTAATTGCAGTTAAAAATGTTTTGTCTAATCCTGTAATCATTTTTATCTGCCTTTACCAGTACCATTGATTCACTTGTTTCAAAACTGATTCAGGTTCAAGGGTCGGAGCTTGCAGGTTGTAGTTTAAAGCAACAAAAACCACGAATACCAATCAAGGTTACCGTATTATATACCTTCCGGGGTGTTTTGCGTCAAAACGATGCAGTGCATCTGTTTTAAACCGTAGATACCTAAACCCATATATCAAATTTGAGCTTATAGAGCTGGCTTTACTAAAAAGTTTGAATTAAGATGAAATTTTAGATTTTTTTACGTTCTCTAAAAACGAGCGACAAAATCGCCTTTCGAGACGGTTCCAACTCAAAGGGAATTTGTTCGTTTCCCCTCAAATTTGTCGAGTAGCTTCTTTAATATATGAAGATCAAACACGTGTCTGCGTTTTTCATTTTTCGAAAAACATTTTGTGTTAGAGCAATTTTAGAGCAATTTTTTCCATTAAAATTTGCACAGTAGCTTCTTCAATATATGAAGAACCAAAACGTGTCTACGTTTTTTGTTTTTCGAAAACCTTTTTGTTTTAGAGCAATTTTTGTGCGGTCTGAAGACTATTTTTAAACCCTAATTCAAAAAGGTGCCATAAATTTTCTCTGCAATTGAATATGAAAAATTGCAGACACGTTTTTTTAGCACTTTTGGTCTGGAAACTGGAGTATTGATTAAATCATTAAATATCAATAATCGCCTGGACTTGTAACTTTCGAAAGGTGATTTTGCCGTTTATTTTTAGAGAACATGAAAAATCTAAAGATTGATTTTAATTCAAAATTTTTAATATAGTTCGAAAGCCAGCTCTATAATCTTTAATTTGATATATGGGTTTAGGTATGTACGGTTTAAAACAGATGCACTTTATGGTTTTGACGTAAAACACCCCGGAAGGTATACGGTAACCTTAACCGCTTTGTTTTAAGAGTTAGCATCAATTTTTGTTGTCTCATAGACCGGGGTGTTTTTAAACTGCTCTTGTGTCTACACATAAATTAACAAAAATTAACATAAAAATCTTTATAAATATACAGGAGACGCAAAACTGCTTTTCTTGCTGCAGTGAACGAATGACATAAGTGACTTTTGTTGCAAATTAACGGGCAAACGCGCTTTCTTTGTTTCAATACATGTAAAATGGTGTTGTGTGTGTGTGTTTTTTTTTTAAATAAAAACGCCATGCACAAAGTCACTCGCGAGATTCAATCGTTTCCGTTATTGAATAATTGCTAATTTTTATTCAAACATGAATTTCTTTGTTTTTTTAAAAGGAAAAGGTGTAGTCTAGTTTTGACTTCGACACCTTGCACAATATAGAAGCATCGCTTCACGTATAAAAAGAACAGGCTTGTCAATATTTTCACACTTTAACGTTAGATAATTTTTCGATCAGGGGAAATAAAGGTATATTTCATAATTTATTCATTAAAGTTTTAAACAAAAACAACGTGTATCTTTACACTAGAAATTGAATTTTGCTGAGCTAAGTTTGAGCGAAGGTAATTATAAGATTTTTTGCTTAACCGTTTAACCCGAGTAACTATTAATGCCTCTAGATAATCAACTGAGAGTGAATCGCACGTGCAATTAATGAATTATTATTCATGTTGTGGCAACTCGTTGATTCAGAACCATTTGAATATGATTGCAGCATGAAGCACAGGAAACTATTGGCGTATTAACGTGAGAAATATTCGCCTGGACACGTATTTTACTCACCACACCATTCAAACGATTTTAAGCGGACAAAAGGATAATGTTATATCTCTATTGAGTTTTTTTTTTTTTTTTTTGGTACCCTATGTCGTGTGTAGGGATGGCTTTTCTTGGCTTGAAACTTTTTTAGCGTAGTTTGAAGTTTTCAATTCGATGCAACTGCACTTCATGCTCCATCGACACCACATACTAACGATAATTGCTAATTTGCTAAGCAAAGTAACATATAAGTTATAACACCTTTTTTGGAGTGTTTACAGTGGCGTATTTGCTGGGCAAAACTCAAGTCGACTTGAGTTTTGTTTTGCTACCCAGTGTAAAAACATCCAACTTTTTGTAATCAAGCCCTTTGACTTCATAGAAAAGATCATGCAGACAGTTTACAGTTTAATAATTTTGTCTTCAGCTGAACTTATTTAACCTAATTGGCATTGGCCATCAGGATTATCGAGTATGGGTTTTGTTGTAACAAATGCGGCGGAAGAAGAACAGCAAGGTGGATTTGCAAACTTATCATAAAGTACGCCAAATTGACCCAAAAATATACATTATGAAAGTTTTTAGCAAAAGTCTTAACGAATGAATATATTCCTAAACAGTTAAAGTTTTAAAAATATAGTTTTAAATATATTATAACAATAAAATTCCGTGAACTTGTTGAAATGAATCATGCCAGTTATTTTGGCATTTTAATCAACAATTACAGAACGTTCAAAAAGTTAACTCAATTCCTTTCGTTTCATCTCGTTTTGTTACCACACATAACAAATAATGTATTTTGTATTTTCTTTTTTAGTTTTAGTGAAATTAATTTTGTACTGAAGTTCAAATTAGTTCAAAACAGAATTCTGAGCCCTAATTTGGAATTATTACAAACAGAATCGTTTTAAAAGAGGGAGCTACTTTCGAAAGCTACACAAATCAAGACTGAATGAACAATATGTGTTGACTGACGGACACACGTTTGTGCTTCTCGTTTGACCTTGTTTCACAAAACCCAACTAATTACATGCACGTGTTGTTTAGCCTGTGAGACTACTGCCTGAAGGCAATATTTTAGAATTCAATTGTGTCTATAGAAAGCCACGAACAGTGAGAACAGCAACATTTTAATTAGGTTATTAAGTGACACAAAATAAATTCCCTCTTTTGGTTTTTTGCTGATATTAACATTTTCAGTGGAACAAAATCTTAGAAAAACTAAGTTCTTTTTACTGAAACGAAAGTTACAAATAGTATAATGCCAAGGTGGACTGTCAGTTTTGAGTTCGAAGTTAAGAGATTTAAGTTAATAATTTCATTTAGATAACTCTCAAATGCAGTTTTTAGGTAGTTTTCTTCATTTCGCTTTGCGAGCACCCTTTATGATCTTATCATCGCCATAACTGCAATATTCATAAATCTCAATAAACCACAAAGACATAATAAACATACACGGAAAACTCCAAACTTTACAGTCGTTAAAAAACAAAAAATCTAAGAAACAATGGAATGGATGAAATAAGTGCATGACTCGTATTTGACCATAACGACTTCGCTCTGATGTTTTTCAGAATTTGAATCAGACAAAGCGCTTTTGTAATGTCGTTATACGTTAATATAAAAATAGCAACTTGTGTAAACAAATTTTTAGAAAGGTGACACATGTCAACTTTCAAATGTCAAAAAAAAATTCATTTGAAAGAAAGTCAACACTGCGTGTGGAACTTTGTTCGATTGTTTCGAGTTAAAAAGTCGTTTCGTAGAAAATAAAACAAGAAACTTGCAACCTACCACGCGATGATAAAAATTTGTTATCATAACGTGATAATCAATATGAGAAACTTTATATTTAGAGTTCACGGCTTCACGTATCACATGGATGGAAAACAACTGACCGCAAGGATTTCGATTCAAGAGTCAAGTACGATGAAGACATGGACATTCCTACGTGGGTTTCCGGTTTCGATCAATTTTTTCTTCACAATTCTACCCAGAGACAAAAAGCCAAATAGCCTTTCCACACCAGTCTTTTATTTCGTTCAGAAGAGACAAAATACGAATATTTCTTATCCCGAAATTGTTGTGCAATAAACTGCCAGACACCCTTGGGCAAATTATTTTCCACTTGGATGCTATCGAGTAAACTTAAGAAAAATGACAACTTATTTCTTAACACGTTTCCAACCATACTGCAAGAAAAAATTGCAAGTTTTGTTGCCTAAACTTGTAAGCAATATAATTTAATTAATTAAAAGGAATATTTGAGCGCTCAACAGAAATAATTCGGGAAAGCCTTCTGTCTTTGAAGCATGCTCGGGTAATTTGATATAATTAAATCGATTTTACCACTGGCACTTCTTGAAATTCAAGGAAGTTTCTGAGGATGAAACACCAGTGCCAGTGAACGACAAAGGATGTTTTAAATATCCCTGTTCTACAGGGCAAAAACGTTAAATATATTGATACAGAACCCTGTGACCTCATAACCCAACCATGCTCAATACACAGTGAATGAAATTATTTTATTGCAGTGAAAAATCATTCGAACACGAAACTCAAACTGAATCCAACCTTATTTACAAGTTAAACAAGACTTTACTCTGAATTTAGTAGAATCTGGGCCGAGACTCGAATATATGATTACCTCAATTACACATTTAGAATCTTACGTGAAGAAGCTAAGCAATAAATTGCATAAATTGCCAAGCACTTTGACACAAATTTGCTGTGTAGTCAAAAATGTAGAATTGATAACGCCATAATTTCATATCAAGATCTATCTCTCGGAGGCATTCAAGTATTACGATCATTACTGTGTATCTACTGTGTGTAAAAAACTCAAACTTTGCCCAATTTAGGCCTTCATTTACTTGACTCACGCGGCCATTTGTCCGTAATCGTAGTGTCAGTTAGGATTGATCACTCATGTGAAATCTAGACTTACCTTGTCCTTGAATGATTTTCGTTCCTCACATGATTTATAACAGCTCTAGAGCTTGTCACAAACACAGTAGGCTTGTTTCACCCAAATTGGACAAGAAGACCTCAAATTGCTCGATAAAATATATAAAGCAACGACAACGTATTTGAATATAACACAGCCGGAAAGTACGTGGGTTTTCGCACAATATCCTGACTGTAAGACAAGACGACCGGAAAAGGCAATTGTCTTCGTCAGAGCTAATGGTTTCTAGGTAACAAGGCAATTCAAAAGACACCGATGTCAGGAATTCTCAGATCAAAATATTTTCATTGGGACTAATTATTATTGCACCACGTCGAGTCGGTAATAATAAGGAAGTACTTGTTTATATCACCGGGTGGAAAATTTTCTTGCAGTATATATTGCTCCTTAACTCAAATAAAGCTTTAATTGAACTGTGACTATAATGTAGCATTATTTTAGCACAAAACTTTTAAACTGATCTGGTTTCTGTTGCTCGAGACAGCCCTCCCCCCGTATACAACTTCAAAGTGTGTCGACAGCAGAATTTTAATTTTGTCTGAGATCCACAATTATGGAGCGCGAACCACAAGAAAAGATTAACCGTCATGTAAGCACCGATCGCGATTCCCGGCCTCCGGTAGGAAAGACATTTAATAACAACTTTGTATTCCGCTTTCTATCAACAGGGAAATATTAAATGCTAATTTAAGATAAAATTAATATTCAGTGCCATCGAAAGTTGTCTCGCCAACAAGTTACCCAACACCTGACTAGTTCAGAAAGCTCAGATTTTGCCTCACTGACCAAGGGAAATCCGAAATTTTTATAGGTCAAACTCAAAGAGGTCAAAAGCTAGTTGTATTTACAATAGCTTGCTTAGTTTATGTCGGGGAACGATATCTCGGTTTGGGGGGGGGGGGGGGGGGGGGGGGGGGGGGGGGGGGGGGGGGGGGGGGGGGGGGGGGGGGGGGGGGGGGGGG